>MCJB01049797.1:151990-259143 GCA_002018475.1 Nicotiana obtusifolia
GTTATGCGACCGCAAACCACGCCGCATTTTTGTAATTCTTTGGTCATTTCTCCTCTTCTTGTTTTTCTCAAATGATGATAATATCACTGACATCTCCCACGTATGCAGATATAGCAGCCAAAAAGCATTCTACAAAGAGAAGGCCATCCTCCGCTTCAACCTCAGAACCACCCAAACTGGCAAGAAAGGAACCAACTGTACCTAACCCCTCCCAGTCTGATGAGGAGGACTGTGTACCGGAAGTTGATTTAATAGCTGAGGCCCGAAGGAAACGGGGTGATGACCTTCAACTTCGCTTTGGGGTCGAAGGTTCAAGGTCTTTGTTCAGGGAAGCGCTCACAAAGAGAAGGATTCTGGGGGAGAAAAAGTTGAGCTTGAATGGGCTTCAGGACCAGTACTCTCATATTCTCGAAAACATTAAAACGAGAAAATGAGAGTACTTCACTACAGACCCAAAAGAGTATAATGAGTCCATGGTCCGGGAATTCTATGCGTCGTATGGAGCTTCACGAACATTGTATCATAGACGCAACCGAATATTCACCGGCATCGTCCACGTTCGAGGGAAGGCTGTGTTCTGTGACAGCAAACATATCAATGACCTCTATTTCCCTGACTGGGAATCAGGCACAGTGGAGTACGATAAAAATTACTCCAACAGAGAAAATGAACGTGGATGGATAGCGTCTATCATTGCTAAGGGGACTCCAGCCAGGATCAGTCCTGGGAAGAAAATTTTCAAAGAAGACCTCACAAGGGAGGCCAAATATTGGCTCAACTTCGTCACCTCCCATTTAATACCCTCCAGGAATGAAACAGATATCAGCATTGAGAAGGCACTTCTCATTGCATGTATAATGACGGGTATTAAAATTGATGTGGGAAGTCTTATCTTCCAGGAGATTGGCATCTGGGCTACTCAGCGGGCCACATCACTTCCTTTCCCAAGTTTGATTAGCACCCTCTGCCAAGAGGTGAATGTCCCATTTTTACCACAACAAGACAAACTCGAGAGATCTACGAGAGATATAGATATCACTCGCATAAGTGATTCAGCTGCCCCACCAGTCACCCCAATTGACGACATTGATTCACAGAATCTCCTGTCTCCCCAAGATCCTGACACCTCTACAGTTGCTGAAGAAACTGCACCCTCATCTACCACTGGTCCATCAGCCTCACACCTGCCAGCCATTTCAAGACTCGGTCTACTTGCTCATCACGCAAATTCTAAAGTAGACCAACTATTGAAGACATTGCCCTCACTGATTAAACAAGCCTTGACCCCGCTGCAACAACAACAATTAGCATTCGGAGAGAGGTTGACCAAGCTTGAGTCTAGGGTCGAATGAATTGAAAGAGGCGAGGTGAGGGGTTTGCCCCAACTACGTGAGGAAGTACAATCAATGAAGACCGACCTCCAGAAGATGAAAAATCTGGAGTTCGACATATCATCTCTCCTCCCCAACGAGGGTGACCAGGGTGCTGGCCGTGCTGACTTGGGCCTGGACTTCACGACACTAATGGCAGACATCACACCTTCGTCTGCTAAAGTGTCTCAGCCTCCCGCCCCTACAGTCCAGGTTGATTCTACTGATGACGAGGCATCGGAGGGATCATCAGAATTCGAAGGGGACGAATCAGAGGAGGCTAGTTTAGAGCTCGATAAGGGTGCAACCCCTAAGCCAAAAGGAAAACAAATTGTTGTGCCTACGGCGGAGGAGGAACAAGAGCAAGCCGACATCGAGAAGGCCATTGAGCGATCATTAGCAGATAAGGCTGCCAGGAGATGGCCACCAACGGGAGAAGCTAGCAGCTCAGCGACTCCACCACCGGCTCCGGACCAGACCCACATTTCCCCTGCAGCTCCGACGAAGACCTAGGCTACTGCATCTCTTTGCGCAATTGCGCCACCAGGGAGCCCCTTGTCCTTTATATTTCTTTTTATGCATTGGGGACAATGCATGTGTTTAAGTTGGGGGTGGTAGCCATATATCCTTGTTTTGTCTGTATATTTGATTTATTTTTGGGCATGTTTAGAGTCATTGGATAACTGTACATTATATAGAAATGATTCATGATTTATGTATATATGCTGTGATAATTAAATAGTTAGCAATAAAAGCCCCTTGTTTTTTTCTTCTGCCGGGTTCTTTTTCAAGGGTGTAATAGTAGAACCGGGCCTATGAATATGAAGTATATTGACCAGGATGGTATGTTTGTTGAATATCAAGTATGTAAACCTGTGTGAGTAAACCCTTGTAACAAATCAGTTATGTGAATTTGAGGCTCACTTGGTAACTCTAGGTTTACTTAGAATCGTGTATGTGTACACGAGGAAAGCCGCGAGTGACTAAATGTGAACTCTTAAGCTGTAAACTATGTTAACCGAACAATTTGTGTGTGAGTAAACTCTTGTAACAAATCAGTTATGTGAATTTGAGGCTCACTTGGTAACTCTAGGTTTACTTAGAATCGTGTATGTGTACACGAGGAAAGCCGCGAGTGACTAAATGTGAACTCTTAAGCTGTAAACTATGTTAAACGAATAGTTTGTGTGCCAATGTGTGTGAGTGCCTTGTTTTGATAATTCTTATGTTCACTGCGGCCACCTAGAACTTTCCCGGTTGGTTTTTCGTTGCCTATCATACGTACACTGAGTTAAGGAAATGATCTTAGGCTTTCTATGATTAGTGATGAAACCTTTCTAGCCTTTTCAGCTTACCTGTGCATAATGAATATCATTAGTACCCTATTTGAGCCTTGTAGCCTTTTCCTTGGCCTCCGCATTACAAACTTATCCCATTCGTAAAACATGATCTCTTTTGAACCCGTTCCTCCTTGAACATTGAGAACATTGCTAAAAGTTTAAGTTGGGGGTGTGGGTCAACATGAAAATAGGCAAGGTTGTGAAATGAGACGAGGACCGCGTACCTCAAAAGTTCATGAGAATTTATGAAAGCTCAAAAAAGAAAAAAAAAGAGAAAAAAAAAGAAAAACAGAAAAAAATTATTTGTGTTGTCATAAAGAGTGAGTTATGTAATGAAAAAAAAAGGAGCTTGAGAATCAAATAAAGAGGTGTGCAAAGTGGGGTCTAATGCGGGAACGTAAGTCCATTGAGGCCATGGGGTCAAAAAGAAACAAAAGGTTAAAAGAAAGAAGCGTGTAATTAGTGTTCAAGGAGGAAGTAGCCACTATTATCTAAATATATATCCTACCCTTCCTTAAACTGACATTACAAGCTTACAAAGTCCTTATGTGATCTCCAACTGAGTGTTCTGATAACTAGGCGATGAATTAAAATAAGGGCAAGCCTATGGTGTGGCATGGGGTGACACTTGAAATTTTTTTCTGAGAGTGAGTGTACTTGCATTTTAGTCCCTTTGTATTGCTATGATGAATTGTGTGAGAGTGGGACTTTCTTTCCAGTGAAGGCACATACACTGCTAGGTTGACAGTAAGTTGAGCTTTGGGTAAGGCATAAGTGTATTCGGCTGAAGGTAGCCTTTAGTTACTTTGTTAAGGCTCAAAGTTCACTAATTGATTGGTTGTCTTTGAACTTATTAATGATTCAAGGAGGGGTACAGATCTTAAAGAGTTATACTTGAGATACTAACAACCACCGTCCATGATCAGTATTGCTTCATGTTTGCTAAGTAGATTCTAGATTAGGAGAGTATCGTTTGAGTTGCTTGAGGACAAGCAAGAGTTTAGGTTGGGGGTGTTGATGTGCCGGGTAATTTCGGCACATTTTGATACTATTTTCTTAAAGTCTAACTTGTTTTACTTGTTAATTCTCGTGATATATATGTAATTTTAGTGTATTTGAAGAATAACAAGTGTCAAGACCCTGAAGAACAGAAAAGAGTGCAAAAAGTTAGCTGAAGCCAAGAAAAGAGGTTAAGAGCATCGCATCGGTAAAAATGCAGTCGCAGAATGGACGTGCGAATCGCATATTCTACAAGTAGATCGCAGACGAAGACAGAACTTTAGGCCAATCGTCATGTTGAGAATGCGGTCGCAAATGTGACCACAAAACAGGAATGCGAACCGCAAATTGGCCTGGTGGAATCGCAAACATGAATAGAGTTCTAGGGGAAAATTAGTGTGAAGAATGCGATCGCATTCTGCGATCACGTATTCAAAATGCGAAGCGCAAACCAAGATGCGACGAGAGCAAAACTGCCTGGTGTGATTTGCGACGGATGATGATGATTTGCGAACCACATTCTTGTTCTGCGACAGAAATGCGGTTCGCATTATTTCAACTACGGTAAAGCTGACCGACATTCGCCTCGGGTTTTGGGCCTCTATAAATAGGTTTTATAGGGTTTTGTGAAGTCATTCTTGTCAGAACTTAGAGTAGAAAGTACGACACTTGAGTATTTTTGAATTCTGAGAAACTTTGGTGATTGAAAACCTTCTATTTTTGTAAGATGACATCAACTATTCTTCCTTGTTCTTTAATTATCAGCATGTGTAGCTAAACTCAAACGCTGAGGTTGTGAACCCTAGATGGGTAGAATGTTGTTGATATCTTGATATTGAATTCGAATTCCAAAGGAAGCTTGATATTTATTTATTTCTCGTTCTTGAACTAATCGTTAATGGTTGCAAACATTAATGAACGCCAATTACCTCTAACTTATCTTGGAAAAGTGAGAGAGTTTGGTTGAAATAAATAACAAAAATTCAAGGCTTTAAACCTTGCTTAACGAAACCACTTAGGAATAAGTAGGTTTTAATTTGGCGATTAATTGGTTGCTCTTAAGAATGACTCTTTTTTATTCGGGAGAATCGCAAGAGGATACATTATCCAAATATTGGGAAATATTGGGTAGTAAGTTAGACATCAATTGTATATCAAGAAAGGAATTCAATATTAGTATCAAGGACATTCTACGACATTAAAGGGGGCACAACCTTGGTTTCTTAAATTCATAGTTCTTACGTTCAAACTATTCTTAAACATTAGTTCTCAATTTTCGCTTTCCTTATATATTCAGCACTTCTTTATTCTATTTGGCTACTTGCTAGAATTACGAGTTGGTAAAGTATTACATTAATTGGACAATAGTTTCATGCCTATTCCCTGTGGGATTCGACCCCAACCTTGTTGGGTTACTATATTTGACATCGATCGCTTACACTATTATTAAGGTGTAATTTGAGTGAATCAGTAGACACGGAGAACGGCTCATGAAGTTGTTTCGGTTCTATCCCAAGTTCCATAGCAACATAAGAAGTGACATAGGACAAAGTGAAACCGAGATTAATAAAAGCATATACATCACGAGATTGGGCAGTCAATATACCTGTGACAACATCTGGAGAAGCCTCTGAACTCTGGCGACCCCTCATAGCATAGAAACAGTTGGGTCCTCCCGAGCTCTTTGCACCACCTCTAGCTGCACCACACCCTGCGGGTGCTGGAGTGCCTCGAGCTGGGGGAGGTGCTACAGATGAAGTAGCTGCAGAGCTGGCTGGCTGTGTCGTTCCCTTGCAGACACTCGGGCAGGACGAGCGTCCATCCCTCTAAATGTGACCCCCCAAACCGCACTCGCATCATATGGTTTGGTCCATGAAGCAGGCCCCAAAATGTATCTTCCCACACCTACGGCATGGGGGCCTCCACTACTGCTGGAATCTCCTGCCAGGCCGATCCTGCTGATAGGATCCCCTGTTGCCCTGACTAGGCCGGAAACTGCTCCACTACTGTTGACTGGGCCTTGCTGGCTGTGCATTGACCGAAGACTGGGCAAAGGACTGGATGGCCCTATCCACCCTCCCTTGAATGTTGTCCTACCACCACCACCACCGGAAGAACCACCAAAGTTGTCCGTGGACCGGGCCTTATTGCCACCCTCTCACTCCATTCTATTCTTCAATTTGCGGGTCTCCATTGGTTGAGCAAATGCCACCATCTTTCCATGGTTTATATCAGAATTCAAGGTAGTTGTAGTGGTCTCATTAATAACCAAGGGGCTAAGGCCTTGCACAAACCGGCGCACCCTACCTTCTATAGTGGGCAAGATGTAGATGGCATATTTGGACAGGTGCACGAATCTCATATGATACTCCAACACACTCAAGCTACTTTGTTTCAGGCTCTCAAACTCAGCAGCACGGGTTGCATTGGTCTCTGCAGGCAAGAAATGATCAATGAAGGCATCGGCAAACTCACTCCACCTCGCCGGAGGGCTCCCCTTCTCACGGGAGTCCTCCTACATCTCAAACCAAGAATAGGCCACCTCTTTCAGGCAGTAAGAGGCCAACTCCACTCCTTCCGTCAGTAGCACGCATAACTCAGAGGGTCTTATGCATCTCATCAATAAAATTCTGGGGTCCTCCTCAGGATTGGTAACCGTGAACACTGGGGAATCCAACTAAAGAAACCTTTTCACTCTGGAACTAGCAGAATCCTCTTGCTGGCTGGAGGAAGTAGGTTCACCATTCGATCTCTGGGCTTGAGAAGCCAATATTTGAGCCAACATCTGTATGGCTCCCCTAAGATCCCCATCAGCAACACTGGGACCGAAAGCTGGGGCTGGAGGTAGAATAGCTGCATCCTCAGTAGGAGTAAGAATTGGTGCAGGAGGAGCAGGAGGAGTAGAATCTAGCGGTGTAGTAGATAGGGGAATATCCTCACCTCTCGGGTGCTCACCCGCATCATCAGGTATAGAATCAACTGCCACTCCTGGGGTGGCTTTGGCTGCTTGGCCAGTTCTTGCTTTCTTCCTAGGTACCATATACTAAAAATTAGACCAATGCACAAGTTAAAGGAGGAACAGTCTTAATAATAGGCTATATCGCACGATCTAGAGCTTCAATGAAGGGAATTATTCCGAAATGCCCAAGTAGCCTCCTAATTATAGATGTAGTCGCCAACACACCGATAAGAAGGACTCTACTAGACACGGCTCCGAGACATCCTTGGACACTTTAAAACCTTAGGCTTTGATACCAAGCTTGTCCGGCCACGACCTCGGGGAGCGCGACCAGTGCTCCACTGAGATACCCCAGTCGAGCAAGCTTATACAATGCCTTCTACCTAAACTCAATTGTGAACAAAGAGAAGATATAGTTCATTATTTAGGCAATGAGAGGTCATGTGAACAACACAAGTTTATTACCATTAGTTACGTCATTTATATGTCTCCAAATACATAAATTTTCATGGTTTGAAGTGGAACATGTGATACAATTACAACGCCTTTTGTTTGACTTTCCCAATACAAAGGTACCATCCACACTATGTCTACAGAGCCTCCAATAGATAGAAAAGAGTAGCATGATGGTGCCGGCAACAAGGCTCCGGCTATACCTTAAACCAATATACATAGAGAACAGAAGATACAAAACCCCGAAATGAGGTGGGGCTCACCAAGTTAGCTGAGGAGAGGGTGTATCACTGATCAATGCCGCCCTTTGTGGAATCCACCTGCATCCATTAAAGATACAGCGCCCCCGGCAAAAGGGACGTTAGTACATACGGAATAGTACTTGTATGTAAAATTAAACACCCTCTCAATAGAACGACTAACAGTAAAATGAGAAGGAAACATGAACTTAATGAGAGTCTCAACAATATTAGAGTGTCAAGTTAAGGGAAAGTTAAGTTTTAAGTAAATTTCAACATTTTTAAGTTGGGAGATCTGTAGTACCGATACACCACCATGCTTTTAGCATAGTGTCTGATCTCAGCCCGATTGACTAAGCCGTCTCACCCCGAGACATCCAATCATGATACCACCATGTGCGCAGCATGGCATCTGATCTCAACCCGATCGGCTAAGCTGTCTCACCACAATGCCGTATGGGTCGACCTCACATCACATTCCGCTAGCAATCATCTTATTCCATTTAAGAGGAAATATCTCAACACATCAATCTCATCCCATATAAGGGGAAAAAATCTCATCACATCAACACAAAGATTTACCCCTCAATCACTCCTACACCGGCACGTGTAGTTTTGGGATTAGGTTATTTCGACCTACCCTTCCTCGTTGACTAAATGATACTCCCAAAGCATTTATTATTTAAAGGATTTACAACTCATTTCATAATCTTTCACACATCTTTCCATTTTATTGGCACTAGTGGCTGCAATTGTAAAGTCATTCTCGGCACGTCGGCCGTATTTTGTATTTCATACGCACCCCTTTCACTTTCAAGCATCATCATGGGTTATCAACAACAAGGCATTTCTAATAAATATTTTAAGTACCCATATGAGAAATTAAGATCCTTATGCACATTGGGTTTTCTTTCACCATTAGGCATAACAACTTTCATTTGAAGCACGACTTGAAATCATAACATTTTAACACACAAATCATACTTTGAGTACATTCTCGAATGATAACATAATATGAAAAGAGCATTCGGAGCACATTTTAAACATATATCTTTCGACACAAAGCTTATTCGGGATAGTCAAATTTATAATGACTAACTCGGGACATGAGAAATAAGAAATTGGCCCATCATACTTGAAACTTACGAGAACATCTTGGGATTAAATTATAGGAGAGAATTTTAGCCAACATACCTCGCTTTGAGCTTCCCCCCAAATTACTACAATGCTCCGAAAATCCTAGCAACTTCAATCTATTTTGAAACATAACAAAATTGAACCATAATTAGGAAGATATTCGGAAGTTCACCTCATTTGAACATTTTGTCAAACACTAGATGGGCATTATGATTCTAAGGTCCTCCTATGGTGGATTCCTTCATTCCACAACCCAATATCTACCTTTTTGAGCTCAACAACCTTCCCACAACTTTGTTGGTACATGCATGCATAGATAACACCCCCATTCCTAAGAATCACACTCCTCATTATCCAACTTCTACCCCAAACTCCAAATTGAAGACTAGGGTATGGAACTTTACCTCTTGGATAAAGACCTTGTGAGTTATCCTTGTGAATTCTCCAAGTCTTGAGCAAGGATTGATAACTAGTTTAGGGATCCCTCCTCTCACTCTAGACCACTTTCCTCTGTCTAAAATATCAGTTTGAGCCTTCTAAAATTACCCCCAAGGTTGTTTTATAAAAATAGGGTCGGGTGAAAATTTTTCAATACTTAAACTTACAAAGTTAGGTCTGCGGTCGCAGACCGTATCGTAAAATGACTATGCGGCCCACAAAGGGTACCGCAGAAATGGCCCAAAGAACTTAGCAGGTCTAGACAGGTCTGCGACTAATCTGCGGTCCATAGATCGATTCTACGGTCGCTTAATGAACTTCAAAACCTCCTTCTAAAGTTTTCTCCTGCTGGTTATGTGACGGATGCGTGGCCCATGTAATGATTATGAATTGACCGCAAAATGACCTCCTCAATTGGCTTATTTTTCTTCTTCACTCCGCGGTTGATATGTGGTCCGCGGAGTAGTTCTGCGGTCACATAATGGACTTCATACACGCCTTATTCTGCAACTATGTTTCTTCAACTCTCCAACGCATTGTACAACCTGAAAAGTCTGTACCCAGGCAAGCTAATTTCTACCATCCTCAAACACATTAGCCCACCTCGGCAGCACGAAGCCCCGGGTTCTAGGCAAAATTTTACGGGGCCTTACATCCTCCCCCACTTGAGATCATTCGCCCTCGAATGAGGGTAAAAATCCTCCATTAGCATCCAATGTGGCTCAAGTATTACTTTATACACCAGCAGTTCCAAATTTTGACTAACTCCCTAAATTTTCGAAGATTTTGCCAGTCTCCCCTATAACTAGGCCTATCCACCTGTTAGAGAATCCCAAAAGCCCCCAGTTCTAGGTGAAATTTTATGGGGCCTTAAAATCAAGAGGATTCTGTGAAAGATAGTGGACAATCACAGGCAATGGCATGAGAAACTATCCTTCGTCTTACTAGGTTATCGGACCACCATGAGAACATCCACTGGGGCAACCCGGTACAGGTTAGTATATGACACTGAAGTAGTGATTCCCGCAGAGGTCGAGATACCATCTTTAAGGGTCATTCAAGCGGCCAATTTGGACGATGCAGAGTGGATATGGTTCAGAAATGAGCAATTCTTGCTCATCGATGAGAAAAGAATAGATGCAGTATGCCATGGTCATCTATATCAGAATAGGATGGCCAGTGCATTTAACAAAAGGGTGAAGCCTCGCCAATTCGCACCGGGGCAATTGGTCCTGAAGAAAACCTTTCCCCACTAGTAGGAAGCCAAAGGAATGTTGGCACAGAATTGGAAGGTCCTCACGTGGTTCACTGAGTGTTGTCGGGCGGAGCTCTAATCTTGGCAAAAGTGGATGGAAGAATCAACGCGAAGCCCATCAACTCAAACGCAATCAAGAGATACTATGAATGAAGACAAATATAGTTAGGTTTTTGCTGTAACAGAACTATGTTCAACCTGACTTCTCATAGAGGGATACGTAGGCAACCCACGTAGGTTTGTTTTCTCTCCCTCCTTTATCTTGTAATAGAAAATCCAAACATCATTTTCGTGTGTTGCTCTGGAACTACGCCGGCTTGATTCCCTTAGAAAGGAATATGTAGGCAATCCTCATCGGATTCAGTCGTCCTTTGTAATTGAACTATGTTCTGGACTGATTCCATTTGGATACGTAGGCATTCTGAGTCTGACTCGGCCATTTCGTTCTTAATCTCATCATTTTGCATCTATTGTAATTGATCTACGTCTTGACCTGATTCCATTTGGATACGTAGGTTGCCTGGTTCCGTTTTTGATATGTATGCAACCTGAAAGGATTCGGTCATAACCTTAGGAAAAACCTTTGTAATGCATTAGTTTGAATTAGGATGTGGTCGCAACGGGAAGCAATCGCGTTGTCAAGCATCACAGAGGATCGATATCAATAGTATGGAGTTTTCAAGAAGCGATGCTCGCGTTAGTAGAACCTTTCGTAGCATGTCATAATTCGAAACGATAACAATATTTTCTAAAATGCGGTAATATGTTCCACCTACCGAACATCATGGAGTAACCATATCAAAGGTCAGGGCAAACCAATACTGTGGTCGACATAAACCAACTTCCCCGCTCCCAGTAAGAATTTTTCATTGAGTGTAGGGTCAACAGGAAGCAAGGAAAGGTTCAGACCACAGTGGGGCAAACAAAGGATCCACCACTTTCCCAGGATTATCATCCTTTCTCCTTTACTTAAATGTTTTCTGGTACAGCTAAAGCTAATCTTTGAATCTTTCGCAGGTACCTCGGAGTTCGACTGCTAATATGGAAAAAGCACACTATATATAGCAAACTGCCTGCTCCATAATCGGAGCACCTTGTATAAAACAGACAGATGGCTTCACCAATTGAAGTCCTGTATATAGCAAACTGTTTGCTCAATCAATCGGAGCACCTTGTACAAAACAAGTCATTGGCTTCACCAATTGAAGTCCTGTATATAGCAAATCGTCAGCTCAATCGGTCGGAGAGCCCCATACAAATCAAACGTTGGCTTCGCCATACGAAGCCTTGTATATAGCAAGCTATTCATTCCGCCAACGGAACAATCCGCACCGCCTCTTCGTTGCAATGGAGGCCAGAATAGACAGTCGCAAACCTCGTCACCGACATTTTTTCAATCGATCTCCGCAACTTAGATTCGCAGTCAAGAGTATCTCTTGGGCATGCTTTTCTTTCCTTTACTATTACCTTGAAGGTTTTGACATTTTGCTCATGTAGCTTCAAGTATGATTATGATTTAAGTCAATCACTTCCAAACTGAGATTTTTTTACATTTTAGTGCAAAGCTCTCCCAACAAGAAGAGACATTTTCTCAGTGTAAAGCTCTCCCGACAAGCGGAGACGCAATCTACATGTCAAGCTCTCCCAACAAACGGAGACAATTTTCAATGCTCCGACAGCTGCGGAACGGTACACAACCCGGCTAACAAATGGAGTCAAGTTCAAGTTTTACATCATCCCAATCGCAAATAATGGCTCATCGGCAGCCAGGCATCATCATTCCTTCTTCATTTACATCACATCTTAATATATTTTGCATTGCAATATATGGGTATGTGTGTTTTTTATTTTTGCAGCAACAAGTATCACAACGTGGAACTCTTGCTAAGCAACAAATGAAACTACAACACTATGAGGGACAACAAACTCAACAGCGTGCCAAGGATCCAAGTTCAGACACAAAACAACCAATAGAACTCCAAATCTTCAAATCCTTCAAGTCAAGCCGCAAAATTCAAGCTATCATGATTGCCCAATCCTTCGTCTCACTGTATCGTCATAATACAATACTGGGGCAATTTCTGCGAGTGCTTCTTCCTCAAAATCATCATCCCAGAACTACATGAGGCTTGATCCTCATTAAATCCAAGGTAAGTAAGTAATTCAAAGCAAGAACTAGGCCCCAACTTCCAAAAAACACCCGCCCAGAGATCTCATCTCCACCGTCAAAATCATATAGTCTGACGACTACCAAAATTCCTCCCTGATAACCTTAAATGCCTGAATTATCAGGGAGGTTGATCATCAGATCCAACGGCCCAGATTCTATCTCCCATCTTTAACTATAGAGACGGCCTCCCAAAGTCCTAACCTGATTCATTTGTCACTCACCCTGACACCCCTCTTTCCCTTCTTCTCTCTTTTCTCTTAACCTCACAGCCTAATCAATCACCAGACCTATCCGTGATTCTCGCTGAATCTTTCCTCTGTCATCATCAAAATTCAAATCCCCCAAACCCGAACCTTAACCCCAAAGACGAAACCTCAAATCGCCATTGGCCTTTCAAATCTGTGGCATGCATTGTCACGCCTCGACCTCAGGGAGAGCAATCGGCACTCAACAGAGATATCCTAGTCAAGCAAGCCTACTTGATGCCTTCTACCTGACCGTACCCATGAACAAAGTGAAGTTGTATTCCATTAATAATACAAGGAGAAGATCGCATGAATAACACAAACTTCATTACCATTAGTTACTTCATTTACAATTTCCAAAAATATATTTCATTACACATTAATGGTTTAGAAGTGGAAACGTGTGATACAAATACAACACATTTAGTTTAACTTCTCCAAAACCAAGATACAACTCACACTACATCTACGGAGCCTCTAATGGATACAAAAGAGTAGTATGATGGTGTCGGCAACAAGGCTCCGGCTATACCTCAAAACATTATATATTATGGACAAAAGATACAAGATCCTGAAATGAAGTGGGCTTCACCAAGTCAGCTGAGGAGAGGGTGTAATGCTATCACTGATCAATGTCGCCTGTTGTAGAACAACCTGCATCCATTAAAGATGCAGCGCCCCTGGAAAAAGGGACGTTAGTACATATGGAATAGTACTAGTATGTAAGACTAAACACCTTCTCAATAGAACAAGTAACAGTAAAATGAGAAAGAGACATGGAATCAATGAGAGCCTCAAACAATCTTGAAGTGTCAAGTAAAGAGAAAGATAAATTTCAAGTAAATTTTAATATTTTTAAGTTGGGAGATCTGTAGTACCGATATACCACCGTGTTATTAGCACTGAGTCTGATCACGACCCGATCACCTAAGCCATCTCACCCAAGACATATAATCACAACACCACTATGTGCACGGCATGGCGTCTGATCTTAGCCCGATCGGCTAAGCCGTCTCACCACAATGTCGTGTGGGTCGACATCACATCATATTCTACTAGTAATCATCTTGTCCCAATTAAGGGGAATAATATCATCACATCAATACAGGGATTTACCCCTCAAAAACTCCTACACCGGCACGTTTTGTTTCAGAGTTAGGTTATTTCAACCTACCCTTCCTCGGTGACTAAACGACACTCGCAAAACATTTATCATAAAAAGGAGTTACAACACATTACATAACTTTTACACTTATTTTCATTTCATTGGCACTATTTTCCACAAGTGTAGATTCAATCCTTGGCATGATGACCGCATGTTATATCTCATGTTCACTTCCTTCATTTTCAAGAATCATCATAGATTATTGAAAACAAGAGCATTTGGAACCAAGACCATAAATATGTATATGAGCAATCATAAGTCTTAAGCACATTGAGTTTTCTTCCATAATTTGACATAATAACTTTTATTTGAAACACGAATTAAAGTCATAACATTTTAATACACGAACCATACTTGAATACATTCCTAAAGGAGAGCACAATGTGATAGGAGCAACTGAAATGCGTTTTGAACATATAATTTCCGACACAATGCTTATTTGGAATAATCGAATTTATTAGGAATAACTCGGGATATAAGGAATAAGAATCATAGGCCAACCACACTTGAGACTTACAAGAGCATCATGGGATTCGATTCCAAGAGAGAAGTTTAGCCAACATACCTCGCTTGAGCTTTCCTTAATTAACTACTACGTTCTGGAAATCCCGACGACTTCAATCTATTAGACACATGACACAAAGTTGAACCATAATTAGGAAGAGATTCATGGGTTCAACTCTTTTAAGCATTCTATCGAGCACTAGGCGTGCAATATGATTTCGAGGTTCTTTATGATGGATTTTCCTTCATCCCACAACCCAATGTTCACCTATTTGAGTTCGACAACCTCCCTACAATCCTCGTTGGTACATGCATGCAAAAGAGACAACTCTTACACCCAAGAATCACTCTTCTCATCACCTACTTTCAATCCAGTCCTGCAATTGAGGGCTAGGGATTAGAATCTTACCTCCTAGATTAAGACCTTGCGAGCTTTCCTTGTTGAATTTCAAGGCTTGAGCAAATTTGATGAATAGAGGTGTTGGGTGCCCTTCCCCCTCTCTCTAGCTCCCTTCCCTTCTCTCTAAACACCAGATTTTGACCTTCCAAGAAAGACCCAATGGTTTTTAATCAAAATGGAGTCGGGTTTTAAAATTAGAAAATGGACCCTCCGAACTCAACTCTGCAGTCACAGAGTACACCACGTATCAGGTATGTGGCCCGAAAAATAGACCGCCAAAATGGTCCCAAAAATTGTGTAGGCCTGCCCAAGTTTGCAGCCATTCTGCGGCCCACAGAACAGTTAGGCGGTCGCATAACGCAACGTAGAATCTCCCTAAAAAATTCTTCATGCTAAATCTATGACGAATTGTACGGCTCGCGAAATGATTATGCGGTCACATAATTGATCGCAAAATCTTTTAAAATTTGTCTCTTTTTCTGCTCCACTCCGCGGCGAATCTGCGGTCTGAGGAGTAATTCTGCGGTCGCATAATGGACCTCAACACATTACCTTACCTCGGGCACCACGAAACCCAAGGTTCTAGGTAAAATTTTTCGGGGCCTTACATCCTCCCCCCCTTAGGATCATTCGTCCCCGAATGAGGGTCAAAATCCGCCATTAGCATCCAATGTGACTCAACTATTGCTTCACACGAACAGTTCCAAATTTTTGACTAACTCCCTAAATTTCCAAAATTTTCGCGAGAGTCTCTCTTGTAATTGGGCCTATCGACCTGTCAGAGAATCCCAAAAACCAATCCTAATAGAATAACCATAACACAACGATGTAACATAATATGGAAACAACACCGACCATAACGTCCTAAACATTATATTACCAAAAAGGAGTATCCTTAACATATGTTGTACAAGGGAAACATAATTTATAGAAAGTTAGATTTTGACATTTTCATAGTACACAACTACATAGTTATTCAAACAAATGAGGATACTTCTTCTTCATCTCTTCCTCGGCTACCCAAGTGGCCTTTTCAACATGTTGGTTTTGCCATAACACTTTCACGGAGGAAATCTCTTTATTTCTCAACTTTTGGACTTACCTATCAAGAATGGCAACCTGAATATCCTCATAAATCAATTCTTCATTAACCTCAATAGTCTCTATCGGGACAATGAGTGCCGGGCAGCTACCTTCTTTAACATAGACACATGAAACACCGGGTGCACCAACGACATCTGCGGTGGTAGCTCAGGCCTGTAAGCCATCTGACCAATCCTCTGAATGATTTTCTATGGAGTAGAGATCCCATACAAGAATGTTGTTAATGAATACTATCACAAAGGAGTCGGCAAAAGGCTTGAATACTTGATTCATAAGTTCCATGAAAGTTTCCAGTGCGTTCGTTAGCCCAAAAGACATCACCAGAAATTCAAAGTGCCCATACCGAATTCTAAAAGTTGTTTTCGAAATATCCTGCTCCCTGATCTTCAATTGGTGATACCCCGACCTTAAGTCAATCTTAGAGAAATTCTTAGCACCCTGTAATTGGTCAAACAAGCCATCTATCCTTGGCAGTGAGTACTTATTCTTTATTGTGACCTTGTTAAGCTGCTAATAGTCAATATACATCCTTAGTGACCCATATTTCTTCCATACAAATCAAACTGGTGAGCCCCAAGGCGGCACACTCGGCCGGATAAAACCTTTCTCTAATAAATTCCTTCAATTGTTCCTTTAGTTCCTTCAATTTTGTCGGTGCCATTCTGTAGGGTGGAATAGATATAGGTTGTGTGCCTGGCATCACATCGATCCCAAAATCAATCTCCCTGTCTGGTGGGATCCCAGGGGCTCATCAGGAAAGACCTCTATAAATTCATTCACAACTGGTACGAATCTCAAGTGTAGGTGCCTCAGCACGGTGTTCGTAACCCAGACCAAATGGTAAATACACCCCTTGTTGATCATCTTCGTGGCCTTAAGGTAAGAAATAAAAATACCCTTTGGCACTATGTCATCTCCCTTCTACTCAATCACTAGCTCATTTGGAAATTCAAACTTAATGGTTCTTGTTCGGCAATCAAGCTTGGCAAAACATGAATAAAGCAAGTCCATCCCCATTATTACATCAAAATCAACCATCCACAATTCATTGAGATCGCCATGGTGTCCCGACCATGCATCATGACGACACAATCTCTATAAACCCGTACGGCCACAATAGACTCACCAACCAGAGTAGATACAGAGAGCGTCTCATGAAGCTGTTCTGGTTCTATCCCACATTTCATTGCAACATAAGGAGTGACATACAACAAAGTGGAACCAGGATCTATGAGAGCATGAACATCATGGGATTGAACAGTCAATATACTTGTGACAACATCTAGAGAAGCCTCTGAACTGTGGCAACCCCTTATAGCATAGAACCAGCTGGGTCCTCCTAAACTTTATGCACCACCCCTAGCTGCACCACGACCTGTGGGTGCTGGAATGCCTCGAGCTGGAGGAGGTGCTACGGCTTAAGTGGCTACAAAACTGGCTGGCTGTGTCGTACCCCTGCCCACACTCTGGCGCGACAAACAGTAATTCCTCAGAATGTGACCCCTGATACCACACCAGTAGCATATGGGCTGGTCCATGAAGCAGGCTCCAAAATGCATCTTCTCACACCTAGGCCATGGGGGCCTCCGCTGCTGCTGAAATCTCCCTCCAGGCCGACCTTGTTAGTAGGATCCCCTGTTGCCCTGACTGGGCCTGAAATGGCTCCACTGCTGATGACTAGGCCCAGCTGGTTGTGTGCACTGGCCGAAGACTGAGAAAAGGACTGGGATGGCCCTGACGATCCTCCCCTGAATGCTGACTTAGCACCACCACCACCACCAGAAGAACCACCAAAGTTGCCCGTGGAATCGGGCCTTATTGGTACCCTCTGGCTCCATTCTATTCTTCAATTTGCGAGTCTTAGTGGCTTGAGAAAATGCCACCATCTTTCCATAGTTCATATCAGAATTCAAGGCAGCTATAGCAGCCTCATTAATAACCAAGGGGCTGAGGCCCTGCACAACCCGGCGCACTCTTGCCTCCATAGTGGGCAACATGTATATGGCATACTTGGACAGGAGCGCAAATCTCATATGGTACTCCCACACACTCATACCATCTTGCTTCAAGCTCTCAAACTCAGCAGCACGGGCTGCCTTAGTCTCGGCAGGCAAGAAATGGTCAATGAAGGCGTCGGCAAACTCACTCCACCTCGCTAGAGGGCTCCCCTCCTCATGGGACTCCTCCCACATCTCCAACCAAGAATAATCCACCTCTATAAGGCACTGGGAGGCCAACTCCACTGCCTCCGTTTTAGTTGCACGCATAACTTGGAGATTCTGTTGCATCTCATCAATAAAGTCCTGGAGATCCTTCTCGGGATCAGTGCTCGTGAATACTTGAGAATCCAAGTGTAGAAACCTATTCACCTTGGAGCTAGCTAAATCCCCTAACTAGCTGGAAGAAGTAGGTGCAACATTCAATCTCCGGGCTTGAGAAGCCACTATCAGAGCCAACATCTGTGTGGCTCCCCTAAGGTCCCCATCAAAAACACTGGGACCGAAAACTGGGGCTGGAGGTGGAACAGGAGCATCTGCTAGAGGTGGAATAGCTGCACCCTCGGTGGAAGTAGGGATTGGTGCAGTCTGAAAAGGAGTAGTAGAATCAGGCAATGTAATAGTCGGGGTAATACCCTCACCCCTCAGGTGCTTACCCGCATCATCAGGTATGGAATCAACAGCCACTCTTGGGGTGGCTTTGGCTCCTTGACTAGTTCTTGCCTTTTTCATAGGCGCCATGTACTGAAAATTAGAGCAATGCACGAGTTAAAAGAGGAATAGTCTTACAATCAGTACTATCGCGTGATCTACAACATCAAAGAAGGGAGACATTCCTAAATGTCCAAGTAGCCTCCAAATTATTGATACGGTCGACAGCAGACCGATAAGAAGTAATCTATTAGACACGGCTCCAAGACATCCTAGGACACTTTAAAACCTTAGGCTCTGACAGCAAGCTTGTCACACCCCGACCTCGGGGAGCACGACCAGCGCTCAACTGAGATATCCTAGTCAAGCAATCCTACTTGATGCCTTCTATCCGACCGTACCCATGGACAAAGTGATGATGTATTCCATTAATTAGACAAGGAGAAGCTTGCATGAATAACACAAACATCATTACCATTAGTTACTTCATTTATGATTTCCAAAAATATATTACATTACACATTAATGGTTTAGAAGTGGAAACGTGTGATACAAATACAACACCTTTAGTTTAACTTCCCCAAAACCAAGATACAACCCACACTATGTCTACGTAGCCTCTAATGGTTACAAAAGAGTAGTATGATGGTGTCGAAAACAAGGCTCTCGCTAAACCTCAAAACACTATACATAGAGGACAAAAGATACAAGACCCCGAAATGGAATCGGGCTCACCAAGTTAGCTGAGGAGAGGGTGTACTGCTATCACTGATGAATGCCGTCTGCTGTAGAACCACCTGCATCCATTAAAGATGCAGCGCCCAAGAAAAAAAAAAGAGACGTTAGTACATATGGAATAGTACTAGTATGTAAGACTAAACATCCTCTCAATAGAACGAGTAACAGTAAATTGAGAAAGAAACATGGAATCAATGAGAGCGTCAAACAATGTTAAAGTGTCAAGTTAAGAGAAAGATAAATTTCAGGTAAATTTCAAAATTTATAAGTTGGGAGATCGATATATCACCATTTTATTGGCACGGAGTCCGATCACGGCCTGATCGGCTAAGTCGTCTCACCCAAGACATCCAATCACAACACAACCATGTACGTGGCATGGCATTTGATCTCAACCCAATCGGCTAAGCCGTCTCACCATAATGTCATGTGGGTCAACATCATATCACATTCTGCTAGCAATCATCTCATCTCAATGAAGGAGGATAATCTCAACACATCAATACGGAGATTTACCCCTCAATCTGTCCTACACCGGGCACGTATAGTTTCAGGGTTAGGTTATTTCAACCTACCCTTCCTCGGTGAGTAAACAACACTCCCAAAACATTTATCATAAAAAGGAGTTACAACACGTTGCATAACTTTTACACTTCTTCTCATTTCATTAGCGCTATTGGCCACAAGTGTAGTTTCCATCATTGGCACGATGATCGCATGTTATAATATCTCATGTTCACTTCCTTCACTTTCAAGAATCATCATAGATTATTGACAACAGGAGCATTTGGAACCAAGACCTTAAATATGTATATGAGCAATCATGAGTCTTAAGCACATTGAGTTTTCTTCCACAATTTGAGCTAATAACTTCATTTGAAACACGAATTAAAGTCATAACATTTTAATACAAAAACCATACTTGAACATATTCCCGAAGGAGAGCATAATGTGATATGAGCAACTGAAATGCATTTTGAACATAAAATTTCCGACACAGTGCTTATTTGGAATAATCGGATTTATTAGGAATTAACTCGGGTTGTGAGGAATAAGAATCATAGGCCAATCACACTTGAGACTTACAAGAGCATCATGAGATTCGATTCCAAGAGAGAAGTTTAGCCAACATACCTCGCTTGAGCTTTCCTTAATTAACTACTACGTTCCGGAAATCCTAACGACTTCAATCTATTAGAGACATGACAAAGTTGAACCATAATTAGGAAGAGATTCATGGGTTCAACTCTTTTAAGCATTCTATCAAGCACTAGGTGTGCAATATGATTTCAAGGTTCTTTTATGATGGATCTTTCTTCATCCCACAATCCAAAGTTCACCCGTTTGAGTTCAACAACCTCCCCACAACCCTCGTTGGTACATGCATGCAAAAGGGACAACTCCTACACCCAAGAATCACTCTTCTCATCACCTACTTTCAGTCTAATCCCGAAATTAAGGGCTAGGGAGTAGAATCTTACCTCCTAGATGAAGACCTTGTGAGATTTCCTTGTTGAATTTCATGGCTTGAGCAAGAATTTGATGTATATAGGTGTTGGGTGCCCTTCCTCTTCTCCCTAGCTCCCTTCCCTTCTCTCTAAACACTAGATTTTTGCCTTCTAAATGAGACCCAATGGCTTTTAGTCAAAATGGGATCGTGTTATAAAATTATAAAATGGACCCTACGAAATCAACTCTGCGGTCACAGAGTGCACCGCAAATCAGGTATACGGCCCGGAAAATGGATCACAAAAACGGTCCCAAAAACTGGGGTGGCCTACCCAAGTCTGTGGCTATTTTGTCACCCGCAGAACATTTATGCGGTCGCAAAACGCACCGCAGAATCTTCCTCCAAAATTCTTCATGCTGGATCTGCGACAAATTGTGTGACCTGCGAAATGATTATGCGGTCGCATAATTGTAAGGCCCCCTAAAATTACGCCGAGGAATTTAAGATTTTGTGGTGTTGAGGTAGACTAATGTGTAAGTCTAGCTCAAGCAAGATATGTTGGCTAAAATTCTCTCTAGATTTGAATTCCATGATGATCCCGTAAGTTTGAAGTATGGTTGACCCAAGTTCCTAAATCTCATGTTACGGGTTGTTCTTAATAAATTTGATTATTCTAAACTAGTGTTGTGTTGAAAGATATATGTACTCAAAATGTGTTCCAATTGCTCATATCTTATCATGACCTCTTTCGAGAATGAGTTCAAGTAAGGGTGATGTATTAAAACGCTATCACTTCAACTAGTGTTTCAAATGAAAGTCTATTATGCTTAACTTGGAAAGAAAACCCATTGTGCTTAAAACTCATATTGCTCTCATATGCATGTTTGAGGTCTTGATTCCAAATGCTCTTAATTTCTGATAACCTATGATAATGTTTGGAAGTGAAAGAAGTGAGAGTGAGATATAAAATATGGCCATGGTTGTTGTAACTAGTGCATTTGAGTTGAATTCGTGTTTCAATCGTAAATTACCATTCTCTCATTTATAAATATTTATAATGTAATTTTAGTTCTTACATACTAATGAGTTGAAATTGTGTATTGCCTTTTGGGGAAAAAGTATTTCAAGAATAAGTGGTGTATCACTCGTTTATGATTTTAACTTGTGCTTCAATTGCTAGTCATTTTGCTCCATTCTTTGGAAAGAAACTATTGTGTTTAAAACCTTAATTACTAATGAACCTAAAGTTGTGATTTTTGGAATACTCTATATGTTGATGTATATGATGATGATCCTTGAAAGAATGAAATGAAAGTGGGGAATGTGAAATACGGCCAACTTGTCATGAATGAAGAATCATACGTATGGCCAATAGAGGCAAGGAAATAATGATGTTGTGAATGTTTGAAAGTACCAATGAAGCTATATATAGTGTGAAAGGTTATGAGGTGAATATATTTGTACTTTATTTCCCTTGTGTGCAAACAAAATGTTTTTGGGAGTACCATTAACGAACCGAGGACGGGTGGGTTGTAAGGCCTACACCCGAAACTACATGTACCGGTGTAGGAGTTGATTGTGATTATTCCCCTTAATTAGGATGAGATTGATGTGTTGAGATTATTCCCCTTGATTTGGATGAGATTGTTGATAGCCCTGGATTTGATGTGGACTCACACGGCATGTGTGGGGAGACGACCTAGCCAGTCAGGTGGTGAACGGACGTCATGTTGCGCGATGGTGGTTCCTACTCTTGGTAACACCTTTCTATCTTTCGCATCACATGTCAATCCACATTTTTCATGGGGAGACGGCTTAGCCAATCGGGCTGAAATCAAGATTCCGGTCTAAAAACGTCATTCTATATCGGTTCTAATGATCTGCCAACCAAAAATAATATTACTTTCGTGTTTTGAAAATTATTATGTTTTAACTCGAAATTTGGGTATCGTTGACTATTATTTTCTGCTTTCATGATTATTCCGTCCTTATATTGGCATTCTATTAGGAAAGAGGACATTTAGCTTTACATACTAGTACTATTCCACATGTACTAATGTCCCTTTTGCCGGGGGCGCTGCATCTTCAATGGATGCAGGTGGTTCGTCAGTGGGCAGCTTTGGTCCTCGTTAGCAGTTACTCTTTATTCACTAGGTTTTAGTTGAGCCCTACTCTGTTTCCCATCCTCATTTCACTTCATGTTGTACTTTGTGTTTTGAGGTATAGCTGGGGCCTTGTCGCCGGCACTTCCATATTACTCTTTTGTTGTGCTTTGAGGCTTCGTAGACATGTCATGGGTGGTGTTCACTGTTGGGAAATGAACTAGAAGTTTTGGTAATTTGGAAAACATGTTTTCTCTCATAAATATGAATTTGTAATATTTTGAAAATTATAAATGAATCTCCTTTGAGTAATGGAAAAGAATGTGAAGCACTTGACTCTTCTCATGTCTATCTCTTGTTATTGGTTCTTAAATTGTTCATGGGTAAGGTTGGGTAGAAGGAATCAAGTAGGCTTGCTTGAACAGGGTATCTCGGTTGAGCGCTAGTCACGCTCCCCAAGGTCGGGGCATGACAATAATTGACCGCAAAATGTCCTTCAAAATTTGTCCCTTTTTCTGCTCCATTCCACAGCGGATCTGCGATCTGCAAAGTTGATTCTGCAGTCGCATAATGGATCGCAAAAATGCCATGTTTTGCAATAATTTTTTCTCCAACTCCCCAATGTATTGTACAACCCGCATTATTTTACCTCGGCACCACGAAACTCCGGGTTCTAGGTAATGTTTTACGGGGCCTTACATGCATGGTCATTCGTTTTTCTCCCGTACTTCAGATCTTGTCGCTCTTTCCATTTTCACCATTCATTTTCAAATGCCCTAATCGAAGAAGTCAGACCAAAAGGTGAAACTTCAACTCCCTAGATTTCTTCCTTCGTCCTTTCAAATTGAAGCAAGCATGAGACAATAGATGTCTTCGTCATCAAAATTCAACACCCAAAGGTCAAATGCAATGACCTCCGGGTATTAGGGTTCTAACCGAAACGGTCGGTCTCTCATATTCAGTAAAATCGACATTAATTTCCCTCTGTCTCTCTAAGATTTTCACTCGATTGTACTTGCATCACCATCCCCTCGTCACTCTCCACTATAGATTTGAATCTGGAACCTAATGCTTCACAGCCACTATAAATAGGGGCTTTTGATGTTCCTACCAACCATGCCTAACATCTTCAACATACAGAGCTAACACACCTAACACACAAAAAAGACACAACAAAGATATCACGAAATCGCTAGAAAATATCAATTTTTAGTCTTGGGTAGTAAAAATAATGCTTGGGTTCTTACTAGCTTCTAATTTCTTTTGATTCTGAGTCTTACACTGGTCGGGGTGAGTTCTTGATTCTATACGGCTAGAAAAAAGTCATTTTTTTTGGTTTTGCTGCTCAAGAGGAGGTTAGTACACCCCCATCCTTTCTCTCTTAATTGCTTCATTTGAAAATCATGAATGTGCTACTATTTTTTCTATTAATTACTTCGTATATAATGTTCGTTATATGTATTTAATTGTTTACTTTGGTTCACCATGACTTGTTGATGATTTGTGATAAGTTGTTGTATTTATCTAATATTGATTAAGTAGCTGTGTGACTTTAATGACTTCAATCTCTGTATTGAACAACCTATGTGATTATGCTGCTTAACCTGCCTTAATGATTTCTCACATCTACCTAGACTTTAGACTTTACTATAATGTTCTGCTATATTCTTCATGCTTATCATGCCATATTCTTTTGAGTGTTGTTATTCTATACTTAGGGTTGTAGTTATAGTCTTTGTAAGACCCAGTAAAATTTCGCCAACGGATTCAAGTTTGTGGTGCCGAGGTAGGGTAATTCGCACGGTGTGGTAGTTAATCTTCGTGGCTCACAAGCTCGCAGTGGTACAGACTTTTTGGGTTGAATAAGGCACTGAGGAGTTGATTGAAATTTTTGGCTAAAGAAGGCAATTCTGCAGTCGGTTTCGCGACCGTAGAACCATTTTGCTGGCTGCATAATCATCGCGAAGTTGAGCAGCAAATTTGTTAAATTTTGAAGGTCGTTTTGCCATCCATTATGCGATCACATTTTCATTTTGCGGTCTGCATTTTCCGGCGTAGATTTGGCATGTAGATTTTGTTGGGTCATTCTGTGGTCCATTTTGCAGCCGCATAAGTGGTCTGCGGACCACAGACCAGGCGCAGTTCTTGGCATTATTTTTGCAGCCCATTTTATGGGCCGCATATCTGTTATGCGATCCATTCTGCTGCCGCAAACCTGAGTTTAGAGGGTCCATTTTCCTATTCTATAACCCAACCCCATTAATTGTAAAATGACTTTGGGGTTATTTTAGCCGGGCTAAACACATATTTTAGAGAAGGGGGAGTGCTTTAGAAAGGGAGGAAGGAGCCCCAAGTGCATTGATCATCAATCCCTGCCCCAATCTTGAAGATTCAAGGGAATCATTTACTAGACCACCATCTATCCGGGTAAGTTCCTGTCATATACCGCCCACGCAAGTTATTTTAGGGTCTAAGTATATTGTGGGATTGGAATTAGACCATGCATACGCCAATAGCCTGTAGTAAGTGGGGTTAATGATTTATTTTGGGTAGTCTCTTGTTGAAATTGGTTGAGGGAGGAAGGGATTACAATTGTAGAACTTTGACAGGCTATTTTGCATGCTAGGTGTTTGACAAAATTCCTAAGAGAGTTACACCATGAGAATCCTTCTAAGTATTATCCAATTTTCGCTATCTTCCTATAGATTGTTATTGCTAGAAGTGTTAGGACGTTGTAGTAACTTAAGAAAAACTCAAACAAGGTATGTTGGCTAAGCTACTCTCTTAGAAATGACTTCCATGATGTTCCCGTAAGTTTCAAGTATGGTTAACTCAAGTTCCTTATTCTCATTTTCGGAGTTGTTCCCAATAAAGTCGATTGTCCCTAGTAAGCAAAGTGTCGAGAATTATGTATTCAAAATGTGTTCCGAATTTTCCTATCACTTTATGTTATCCTTCGGGAATGTGTTCAAGAATGTTATGTGTATTAGAATGTTATGGCTTTGAGACGTGTTTCAAATGAAAGTCCATTATGCTCAACTTGGAAGGAATACTCAATGCGCCTAAAACTCATATTGCTCATATATACTTAAGGCCTTGATTTCAAATGTTCATATTGTTGATAATCTATAAAGATGCTTGAAAGTGAAAGAAGTGAGATGGGTGTATAAAGTGTGGTCAACGTACCAAGGATGAAAATTTTACTTGTGGTCAATGGTACCGAGGAAATGAAATGATGTGAGAAAGGTTATGAAATGAGCCTTAATTCAACTGTTCCAAATTGACTTCGAAAATAGGTGTGCCTAAAAGCTTATGTACTCAAATCATGCCCAAATGTGGCTGTTTTAACTAATGCTATGCTTTATAAGTATTTCCAAAGTGTTTTGAGCTCTTATTTATTCATGAGTTGAAATTTTGTATTTCCCATTCGGGCAAAAGTATTTCAAGAATGAATGATGTGTTAAAGGTTTTCTATTGTGACTTAGTTATGTTATACCCCTTTTTGGGAAGACAACCTTGTATGAAATCAATGTAATCAAACACTTATTTCTCATATGATGAAACTTTATGAACCTACTCTTGCTAAGGCCAAAGGTGCCAAATGGTTGATTGGAAAAGAACCCCTTGTACAAACTATTATTGTTTTGGGAATCTAGAGTTGTGGCATTATGATTACACCTCCACCCACATACATTGGGGTGAGGCGGTAGGGCCGCTTTGTATAGAGTTGTGGTATTGTGATTACACCTCCACCCGCATACATTGGGGGTGAGGCGGCAGGGCCGCTTTATGTAGAGTTTATGGTATTGTGACTATGCCTCCACCCGCATACATTGGGGTGAGGCGGCAGGGCCACTTTGTGTAGAGTTGTGGTATTTTGATTACACCTCCACCCGCATACATTGGGGTGAGGTGGCAGAGCCGCTTTGTGTAAAGTTTATGGTATTTTGGTTGCACCTCCACCCTCATATATTGGAGAGAGACAGCGAGGCCACTTTGTGTAAAGGTGGTTACATAGGATCCCGACTTAAAATTTATAAATATTGTTGGAAAATCTTGATAAACTTGCTTTGACTTTAATGGCTATCTAATACCTTTATTTGTTACCATGATTCATCATATTCATGTTGTATTTCCAAGTCCTTGAATAGGTGTTTTGGTTTTCATACGAGTACTATTCCACATGTACTAACGTCCATTTTACCGGGGGCGTTGCATCTTCAATGGATGCAGGTGGTTTGTCAACAGGCGGTTTTGATCCTCGTTAGAAATCACTCTCTATTCAGCAGGTTTTGGTGACCCTACTCTGTTCCGGGCCTTGTGTCATTTGACATTGTATTTTGAGCTTCGAGGTATAGTTGGGGCCTTGTCACCGGCACATCCATTCTTCTCTTCTTTTGTACTTAGAGGCTCCGTAGACAGGTTGTGGGTAGTATTTGATGTTGGGAATTAAACTAGTCACTGTTGGTATTCGGGCAAACAAGTTTTTCATCATATCTATGAACTTGTAATATTTTGGAAATCATAAATAAATATCCTTTGGTAATGGAAAAAGAATGTGGAACACTTGGATCTTCTCATGTCTATCACTTGTACTGGTTCTAATATTGTTAATGGGCAAAGTTGGCTAGAAGCAATCTAGCAGGTTTGCTTAACCGGGGTATCTCGGTTGAGTGCCACTCTCGCTCCCTGAGGTCGGGGTGTGACAGTCTTCATGCTTATCATGCCATATTCTTTTGAGTGATGTCATTCTATACTTGGGTTTGCTGTTAAATGATTCTAGCTAGGATATACATGAAGGTATATAAGGTACCCCCTGCATCACTTGGTTAAGGCTCATGAAGTCTGAGTATCCAAAATACTTTCCTTCCTTTACATAAATGCTTGTTAATCCTTAAATCATCTCTTGAGTCCTCTCGATGAATGCCTTACATCCATGTCTAATTGTAGTTGTAAACAGTCCTATTAGGATGAACTTTTCTGTGAACATCAGTGATATTTTGATATGATAAGCCTGCCTCTTATAAGTCAGGTTATAGTTGTGCCTGTTGTGGTTGAATGCTAACTGTTTCTGTAATTTGAATATGGCTCCACCACATTTAATTATTCAACCTAGTTTGTACAGCTGATTTAAGTATGTTTAGTTGATGTTTCCCTCATACTTAACCCCTAATGATACTGATGACCTGATTCTGTAATGTTTGAGACTCATCTTGTCTTGTGAGGTTATAACTTTGATTAAATCTCGGTCTGTGTAGAAGTTTGGCATGAATCTTTGTTTATCCCTCATGACTACGTATTTTGAACATTGTTTTGAAACTATACTCAGTCCTCTATTTTCCCTATTAATTTGGATCGAGCCTGGTATTGGAGAAACCTTTGTTGATACTGATTGAGTACAATAACTTGTCCATGTTATTGTTTGGATCTTTACTAAGGATCTCAAAGGATTCAAGTAATGCTATTAACCTATGTATATGCTCATGATAGTGTCTGGTATCAAACCGATTCGTGATCCCAAAGCTGTTGCAATTCTAAACTATATGCTATTTATATATCTGTGAGATGTTTGATTCCAATTGTATGTTTCTTTATCAAAAACAGTATGATGTTCCTGCCTATGTGTATATTTGGAATTACGACTTCATGTTGGTCTAGTATGTTAATCAATCACCTAGAGTTGAAAGTATTGTTATAAGAAATGGGGACTGTTTCTATGTGTTTTTTCCTTTGTTATTCTGCTAAGAAAAAAGTATCTTTCTGTGGTAGGAAATGTCATAGTAGTTGGTTTTCATTGAAAGAGCCTCATTAGCATTCAAACCTATAGGGAAGAATGAATAGTTAGTGGTTAGAGGTATTTGGGAGTAGAGTTTAACTCTAAAAAGTATGTTTCTGTGGTAGGAAATGTCATAGTGGTTGGTTTGCATTGAAAGAGCCTCATTAGCATTCAAACCTATAGGGAAGAATGAATAGTTAGTGGTTAGAGGTATTTGGGAGTAGAGTTTAACTCTAGGTTGGGTTGCTCTCCCAAAACAAGCATTGCCCTGGGCCTTGAGACCCTTGGGAACTTTGAAGTGTCGGGGATTCAAAGGGGCCATCGACCTTGAGTAAAATTCTCTCCTTAGCCTTTAATTCATTGATACTTCTTCCTCTCTTTGGGTTTGGTGTTTAATGACAACGAAAGGTGTTCAATGTAGATCATTTGTTATACATAACCCCCACATTAGTATGTCTTCCTTGGTATTTAAATACTGTCAATGACCTTTTCTTTTATTCTTTACTTGCGAATTTGTATATATGGATATGAATATAGTAGTGTTATTCTAATGACCCTCACTTCTCTTTTTTGAAATTTGGGCCTGCCGAGTTCTTTAAGAACTCAGGCCCAAATCCAGTCTTGCTATGTCTCAGAAGGTTTAGAGTCAGTTGTTGCTCGTCCCTGTTACTGCTGGGCCTACCTCTTTGAGGCCCAAACCCCCCAGAGTTCTTTCTTTCCCTTCGCGCCTTTATATACTACTTAAGTTGTTTTTACAATTTCACTATGTCGTTACTCTTTACTGTGTTTGTTTTATCTCACATGTATATGAAAATTATATATTGTATTGAATGCTTTATTTTATCTTTTTATTCACATAAAATAACTTAGGCAAGGCTTAAAGAATCTAGGATTAAAAGAGGCATTAGTTAGCAACTAATTCTACATCCGCAAATCGTGAGCTGTTATTAATTCATTATGCTTTACTAACTTTTTTCCTAAAGATTTATGAATCACAAAGGCATAATAAAGGTGGCAATCCCTCTTTCTAAAGGAAAAACCAGAATTGTTGCAAGTTTAATTTTTCTAAAAGGGAATCAACTGTTTCGAAAAGATTAAAGCGCTCCAACCCCAAAAACAAAAGCTTCATCAAGGTACATCTTAGGTTCATTTTAATAACACTTTCACCTCATTAGAGTAATATGAACTTCTATGCTTTAGGAAACAAAGTGTATTAACTTAACTTTTCTTTTAAACACTTTCATAACAAGTATCTTATCTTTCAAATATCTTTTCAAGTTTATATATTTTAACACTATTTTCCTAAAGGCTTTTCTTTAAATCCGTCCTCTTTAAACCATAATCTTCCCTTATAGATATTATGCCCAAATATATGGTAAGCTATACTTTTTGAATACTAGTTAAGGCATAGTACAAACAATTAGTCCTAAATCTGGTCTAAGTCCTATGGAGATACCTCAGGTAGATTTTAAGGGGTGCCTAATACCTTCCCCTTAAAAGAATAAGAACCCTTACCCATAATCTCACCGGTTAGTAGACTAATAAATAATGACCTTTACTAATTAAATAGGTACCCTAGTATACCTTTAAATATTAGGTAGCGGCTCTCTTTCATCAACAATAAAGAAACCACAAGTTGAATCTTGTTTTGACTAGTGCAAAATAGGGTGCAACAGAACTTACCTACAACCACAAGAATCCCTCTAATTTTGAGATCACTTCACTTCGAGGAAGTCTCCAAAATCAGCACAACAAGGAGAAAGTGATAAGACGACGACCACGGGATTCTTCATGTTGGATTTACTTGGTTTGCCTTTAATTTTGGCCTTGGATCATCTGAGAACTCTTAGAGAGGGTTTGGCAGTGTTTTGGGTCTGGAAATAGTGAAAATAGAAAGTAAATCGGATTGTAGGCGTTTGATATATATCTTATTATTTACACCGTCTAAAGTGGGTCACATAGGGAGCTACTTTCATGGTCTTGCGAAAACGCGAATATCTCTCTATTCTGATGTCGTAGCGATGAACAGTTTAATGCATTGGAAACTAGACTCGTAGAGATTTAATTTGGTGGGTGGATCACCGCATCACTCCAAGTACATTTTCTATTGGGAGAAAAGCTCAGTGATATTAGATCCAAATTTTAGTAAGATTATGAATGTATCTTGCAGCAACTTTTGCGAAATTTTATTTTACAACTTACATGAATTCAAAGCTTAACATACGACGTTCAAATAACTTTTAACAAGACCTTTTTACCATATTAACACTCTTATTCTTACCCCAAAAGTACGGCTATGGCAATCCACTTCCCATTGTCGAACTTCGTCGAAAAGTATATTCTTTGATTCGTATAACCCTGAATTCTTACAAAACTTAACTATCACCTCAATAAACCTCATTTAACCTTTTTGAGGGATCTTAAACTCTTCGGGCTTACGTTAATTAACTAACGACGTAATCAACGTCAAAAGTATGGGGTGTAACAGCCCAGGCCTACCGCATGTGCTATCTCACAGGTGTGACCCACGCATCGCATGTGTGAACCCAACCAAACCTATCCCATTTTTTAGATGCACCCACACGTCCGCAGGTGTGGCACCATAGGTGTGACTACACCAGACATTAACTGAAGCTCAAAAGTTTCAACATCAGCCCGTTAATGGTTTTAACCCTCGGAACTCAACCAAACCCCTCGGGACCCGTCCAATTATCCTAAAAATTTCATACCCGCTATATAAACTTGTCCAAGGACTCAAAACACCAAATCAAGAATTAAGCATCAAACAAAAAGTCTCAAACTTTCTTAAGTTCAACATTTCAACTTTCAACTAGAAGTGTTGGATCAACCCTGGGCTACCCGAGACCAATCAGATCATATCTTCAAGTCTAAAATCATCATGTATATCTATCGGAACCTTCAAATAATTAATCTAAGGCTGTTAACCCAAAAATTTTACTTTGGCCAACTCTTCTAACCTTAAGCTTCTAATTAGGAACTAAATGTCTTAAATCACTCTGGAATCTCTCGGAACCAAACCATCAATAACCGCATGTCAAAAAACACCAAAGAAACCCAAGGGAAGCATCAAATATGGGAATACAATTCTAGAACTCAAAATGACTGATCAGATCGTCATAGAAAAAAGAAATAAAAAGAATTGTGAAATAAAGGGGTGACAAGGTCATAAAGTTTGAAAATAAAGCAAAGGAATTTGAAAAAGGAAGTACTTGGATGTTGAATTTTTTTCACGACCCAACTCCCACAAGATCCGCGACGGCACCTAACACTACTTGCTAGGCAAGATAACAGATCCACATTAATAGTAAGTTCAATAAAACAGAATTAAATAAATTCAACTGTGGAGATAAAATGAAATAACTACGGAACGGTGGCAATACTTCTACAACCATCCCAATGATCTGGTGTCAACGAGTACATGATCACTACTGAATACAACCATATAAGGCCAAATCCTCAATATAGCTGTCTGAACAATAGAACAGTAATAATATAAATAAATGAAAGAGAACTTCAAGGTCTGCAGATGATATAATAGCTACTTCGTAGTCTCCCAAAACCCGGTACCAACACAACTCTAGCAATCACCACGTCCGAAAGTACCTAGATCTGCACACGAAGTGCAAAGTCTAGTATGAGTACAACTGAACTCATGTACTCTACAAGTAACAAACTTAGCTTAGGCTGAAGCAATGACGAGCTCAGAAAAAGCAGTCAGAGACCAATATTAAAAACCAATAACAGCTCAGGATATAAAGGAAACAATATAAATAAATAACTCAATGATATCATGTTTAGCTCGTTCATATTTCAGGAATTTAGACATGCTTTCCAAGTATAACAGTTATAGCCTAACATGGATAAAAATATTTCATTTACTAGCTAGCATGAGGGAAATACATCTTTATGCCCACATTTCAAATATACATGTCAACTAAATATCATCACAGTGAAACCATCAAGAATAAGCACACTTAGCATGCTCACGGTGCTAGGCTCAAGGCCCTCACCATCACACATAGCAACACTTAGTACTTATGGGTTCCTGGCATAAACACCGCTCACCAAAGCACGTATATATAACACTTGTCTGCTCTCACTGTTGGTGTATGTCAGACTTTGGATGGGCCGATCCTACCCAAGCGCTAATCATAATCACATAGAATAATAGTGGGGCCTGGTGTACGCATCGCCCCAAATCAGTAACACTTAGCCCAATATGAAGCTGGCATACACCTCAAAATAAATACCAATATTGCCCAGGCTCAGTCATCATTTGCTCAAGTCTCAGTTAACCACATCTCACAGTACTCAATTAATAGTGTTACACATATATGTGAGGAATCAAATAAGAAAGTACTGAGACAGAGATATCATATAGGGGTATATCATCATGACTGAGAGTATGTGTACAATTAAGGCAAATAGCTCGGAAACTGCAAGAATAGCTCTATCATGTCTCAAACAATTAGCACATAGCCTAGACATGATTTCTAACATGAATAAAAACTCAAATAATCATACAGATTTAGAAAACACGGATATAATGAGGCATGATAGAGAAACAAATCCCATAATAGTCTAAAAGTCTCCTCAAATCATGAATACTCCGGTGCACGCACACACTCCCATGACCAAGTGCATGCGTTACCCCAATACATCTCATATAACATGGTTCCGAGGGATATTTACCCTCAATTTCAAGTTTAAATATGTTACTTACCTCAAAACGTGAAGATCAATACTCCAAAAACATGAATCGTCCTTCGAGTGACTCGAATCTAACCAAAGCAACTTATTATCATCAATGAAGCCAACAGAAATAATTTCAAATGATAAAGCTAAGGTCTTGAATCAAATAGGCAAAGTCAACCCAAAAAGCCAACCCCGAGCTCGCATCCTAAAGCCCGACACAACTAACAAATTCTGAACACCCATTCAAATACGAGTTCAACCATACCAATTTCATCCAATTCCAACCACAAATCGATCCTCAAATCATCAAATTTCACTCTCCAATAACATAGCCTAAAAGCCCAAAATTTCACCTTAAATTCACATAAACTAGGTGTCATAATCAATGAATAATCAATATGTATCCTCAAAAGTGATTAAATTTCACCTACCTCTTCAATTGCAGCAAAAGGTCTCTCAAAAATTTCCCTTAGCCGAGCTCCACAACACCCAAAATGAAAAACAATCAAGCCCTTTGAATATAAACTCTGCTAGTTATTCCGCATCCGCGGTAACTTAACCGCATTTGCGGTTCCCCGTTCGCATCTCCGGACCCAGCCTTGCACATCCTTATTATGCTTCTGCTATCAACAGGCCGCTTCTGCGGCCTCGCACCTGCGGCCAATCCCTCGCAGGTGTGGATGCATCAGAACTCCAAAACATCAGCAATTCATCAAAGTCTAAAAATGATATGTCAACAACCTGAAACACACCCGACGTCCCCGGAACCCCATCCAAACATATCAAAAAGTCCTAAAACTCAATACAAACCTATTCTAAGCCTCAAATCACATAAAACAACACCAAAATCATGAATCGCACCCCAATTCTAGCCTGATGAAACTAATGACCTTCCAACTTTCAAAACTCATGCTGAATCATATCAAACCAACTCGAAATGACCTCAAATTTTGCACACAAGTCTCTAATGACACAACGGTCCTATTATAACTTCCAGAACCAAAATCCGAACACGATATCAATAAAGTCAACTCTCGGTTAAACCCGTCAACCTTCCAAACCTCCAACTTTCGCTAAAAAGTAACCTACAGACCTCCAAATCCAAATCCGAATACACGCCTAAGTCCAAAATCACCATATAAAACTATTGGAATCATCAAAACACTATTCCTGAGTCATCTACACAAAAGCCAAACTCCGGTCAACTCTTTCATCTTAATCTTACCTTGGGACTAAGTATTCCAATTCACTCCGAACCGAAACCAAACCAACCACCCCGAAAAGTCACTTAACCTCAAATACACTTAAGTAAAGCATCAAATAGAGGAAACATGGCTAAATTATTCAAAACGACCGGCCGGATCATTATAATTTTGTAGTGATTAGGGAGATCGTAGTCACTTACTACCTATATTTCTATTCTATCCCAATACTAAATCCTACATTATATTCCCTCAAGTCCTAAATGATTTCTGACTAGGCGCACCTATTTTAGTTGAGATTCACGTGAAGTGCTAGCATATGGTACCACTTATACGCACATGAACATCTTCTGCGAGAGAGTGCTTATGAGTTCTTATTTTATATCCCACTTTTATTTTGAATATTGTTGTGTGTGTCGTGAGATTCTCTCTTGTTGTGAGGGTGCATGGAAAATTGAGTATTGGACAATGTTTCTTTCTCGATCAAGACACGTGAACAAAAGAAAGTAACCTTGTGACTTAGAGGTAACTCTTGATCTTTGGTACCATGACTTGATGATCCTCTTGACTAGTGAGTTCTTGTGTTTTAATATTAAAATGTTTTCAGTTGGGAAGTTATGCACTTGTAGTATAATTTCTAGTACCAACCGAAGTCGTGTGTTTTATTCTTTAGTTGGATTTGGCTTAGTCGTAGCTTAATTTTGTTGTTGGCCTGAGGTTCTTATGAGTTTGGATTGTATTTTGATTTGATTCAGGATAAGCAAAAATGTAAGCTTGAGGGAGTTGATAGGTTACTTTTTTAGCTAACTTCTTTATGTTTTTATAATGTTCTATACCCTATTTATCGGAATAAATTGATAAATTGTGCTTTGATGGTGATTATTCAGGTTCTGGAGTTATGTGAGAGTTTAGGGAGTAAAAGTATCAAATAATAGCAAGAAAACATTAAAATGGGGAAAAAGAAGCTGAAGATCAGCGTATGCGTAATCACATGTAGCAAATGCACGGCCATGCATGAGAAGAGGAAGAGTAGGACTTGGGATCTGCTACATTTTCGAAATGGCCATGTATTTATGAATGACCACGCATATGAACTATGCACGAAAAACCTGAAGAACAAGTTTTACACATAGCCACGCATACCATTATGTCTGGCTACGCACAAGCCCGTTGGGGTAGTTTTGGCAATCACCTAGGACAAGTATAAATTATAATTTTTAGGTCTTTTTGAATAATGTTTGACAGAGAAGAATATTGTACGTGCTAATGTGGGTTTTCCTTAGGGTTGACAAGTGCCAACTTAAAATTTTCTTTGTCTTCTTCTTCTCCATTAGCTTCAATGATAGAATTTGAACATATTTTTATTGTTTTCTCTAGTATTATGTTTAGCTAAACTCATTTGCTAGGGTTGTGAATCTAGAGTGTTATGACTATGGGTATTAATATAGACTCATTTTTTATTGAAAATAGTGTTAAGTAGTTGCTCCATATTTTCTGTATGATTTAGTGATTGCAAACACTAGATTAACGCCTACTACACTTAGTTCTAACTTGGAAAAGTGGAATCGAAAATAGAATCAAACTAGGAATGAGTAGATTCTTACTTGGGCATTAACTATTATATTTCATAGAATCCTAAGTAGCTTGAAAAGGTATTTGTGGGTAAAATCTTATTAGTGTTGGAAAATACGAAGTTGGTTTTATTAATATTATTGTCATAATACAAGTTTGATTGATTATAATCAAATATTTATACCCATACAATAGCATACATGAAAGAGGATCAACAATGTCGTGAACAAGTGCCGTGAACAAGCTGCCAAAAGAGCTGATTTATCGCTCATGCACAGTGGAAAAAATAAGAAGTCTCACACAAGGAATATGAGTCGGGACAGCAAAGTGAAAGAGGAGGTTAGGCAACTCCCTATGAGAGTTGCTAAGCAAAAACAGATTACTCGAACCACGTTTACAAGGCCATCTCGTTCAAAGAAGAAACGATGATTTTTGAATACTTTTTGAAGAGACGTGAGGAGGAAGACAAAGAATTGCTATTGGAAGAATTCACAAGTTTGGATAAGGAGGGACATAAGTCTAATTTTTACTGCATTCTAGTGTATCATTTTATTAGCATTATCATATGTAATATCATCATAGAGTATTATAAACTCTATGATGATCATAGAATATTTAGTTCTAGCTAGTTCTTTCTTTCTACATGCTTGCTAATAGGTGAGGTTTTTTATTTGCCTCAATAGGATTTGTAAGATAAGGTTAAGCTCGATATGTGTTTGCCTAGGTCCTATGCCTCTGGACATACCCGAATGGCTATGAGATTATATGCCCTCGTGAGACTTTGCCAGCAGCTACACCATGACTCCTCTACATGAGGCTGCTATAGAGGCAATGTGAGGCGCGGAGGAATAATTATATAGCTAAGGCATATAGACGATACTACTCGAGCTATGTCCCCCTTACTTGTACTTTCCTTTGCGGTGTTGTTTCTTTATTAATAAAATTCTATAATTTGCCCCCAAAAAAAATGAAAGAGAAGCAACCCTAGTGCTTTCTTTCATTGATTACTACCTTCTAGCTATTTTCACATTCTAAGTGTTTGTTTAATTTCATAATCATAATTTTAGAAGTAATTGCAAAAATAAATCTTTTGTTTTAGGATTACTTTAAGTTCATTGAATTTACATGATTCAGCATTCTAGCACATACGAGACTTCTCGTGGGATCGACCCCAACCTTTGTTGGCTTTATTATTGCAAAGTACCGTACTACGCTTCAATTAGAGGTTTAGGATTGGACGTACTCGCCCGTAGTAATATGTCTACATTTTTGTAATTTTTTTTGTTTTCTTCATTTAAGCTTCTTCGACACCGCAAAACATACCTCCAAATCATTCCAATAAGTTTAAATATTCTATCTGGACTTATTCATAGGCTCGAAACATGAAGCAAAATGTAACAACTCGAGACGAAAACTGAAAACTAAAGTCAAACTTATGAATTCTTAAGTTATAATTTCCATGCACTATACACAAAATTCTCCCGGACCCTATCGCGTCCTAATATGAACATTTTAGAGGCCTCAAAACTGTGACTCTTAGTGCGTATACTAAAATAGAGAGGTAAGATCGCTATTTTAGGCCTTTTAACCTTCTAAATAGCAAGATAGCATTCCAAATTCTTTCTTAACCTTTCGAGACTCGAACCACCCATATCTACAAGTCATAAAACACTATAAAAACCTACGAGAAGTCTCAAATCAAGGAGCAAGGTGTTAGAACTCAAAACAACCAGTTAGATCATTACGGTATCCTCCACGAACTAGTGGATAGCTCACCTCAACTAGAAGGACCATTTGTGTCTTGAATCTCCGTGCAAATGCTGGATCGCGCAGAATAGAACCAGTACAATGTAGTAACTGTGAGTCTAAAAGACCCTACAAGATTACAGACTATCCCTCTCATTTTACCCTTGGGACAAGTCTTTAGAAATTACGAATAGTGTATAAACAGGGAAATACAATACAATACAGGTATAAAGTAATATACAATTAAAGAAACTGAATATGATATCATGAATACAATCAATAAAAGTAAAGATAGTGCTGCTAATGTTGGTGAACAGTTAAAACTACTTAAAACTATTGGTAACTGCTATGGGGCTATGGGTTCGCTTACCTAAATATCAGCCCGTCTTTGGAGCATTGCCCTCCTTGGTGGTGCATCTATCAGTACTCGTACTTGGAACTTGCTCAAAATAAAGAGCTACTAGTTAGTGCCCAAGTCAAGTGATGTTGACTGAGTGATAACGCATTCTAATTAGCCAAACAAGTGGCACAGAGAATCAAATAACTACTGAAAATATCAACAAAATATAGATACATAAGCTAAGACCCTCGTAGACAATACTAGATACTTTAAATGCTAATTAATGCAACTCGTGTTGGCACCCACATAAACGTTTAAAAGCAAGTAATTTAAGAATTAAAATCTCACTTGCCTTGTAAAAATTCAACCTTTACTTCTCTTGAAATGCTCCGATTTCTCAAACGAACTCCAACGAACTCAATCTATTAAAAAACATATGGGTCCAAATTAATCTAGGAAAATATTTCCCATAATTACGATGCCTCAAAGTCAAAGTAAACTCTTAGTCAATTCTAATGTTGACCCTCAGGTCAACGAGTTAAAATTCGAAATAAACTTCATAATCTTGTGACCCATCTAAGTATTCTAAATCTATACTTAGATTCTCAAAACAAGTCCATTTACATGGTTAAAGCCTCGTGTTAGTGATTCTAGATTTTATGTCTCAAATCCTCAATTTCTTTTATCTAAATCCTCGTTTCGATGTTATACTAGTGATAAATTCATAATATAACCTCATATTTAGGTTAGGATCACTTACTCTAAGCTTGTATATGAATATCTAGTGTGAAACCTCTCAAAACACGTCACAACCCAAATTCCACCATAGTCGTGATGGCACCTAACATGCTGGTTAGGCGAAACCAACATAAGAAAACCTAACATCTAAACATTATAAAACTAGCAACGAGACTTATGTAAATAGAGTCTAAATCTCTCACATCATAGATAAATAAAGATAATTCTGAAAATATCAAGTTTAAGTGAAATTCAAAAATAGTAAGCGATTCCATAAGGGCGGAATACTAAATGCAACTCTCAGGAACTGGTAATACAAGTCATGATCAACTAAATCAGAAGTACAACTGTCTCAACATACGAAATTATCTTAAATAAAAGACAGAAACATAGTTGTCACAACCCAAAATCCACCTAGTGGTGATAGCAGCTAACTCAACTCGCTAGGTAAGCCAAATAACATAAAGTACAACTAAACTGAGAAATCAGCGAAGTATATAATAGAAACTATAATCCAATTCAATACAACTACCCCAACGACTGGTAGTACAAGTTATGAGCCACTACGAATTGGATCTACAAAAACGTTATAAAGAATAAATATAATATCTATTTGAAGTTTACATATCCTAAGCTACTATGAACAATAGGAAGCTTGAATCTGGAACGTGGGTACGTCTTCAACGTAAGGCTTCGTCTTCCACAACTGCACAACTCTAAAATCTGCACGCAAGGTGCAGAAGTGTAGTATGAGTATAACCGACCCCATGTATTGAGTAAGTATCTTGACTAACCTCGGTGAAGTAGTGACGAGGTTTTAAGTTCAAGATACTCACTTAATATGTACCTATGTAGATAATAAGCAGGAAAAACAAGACAAGAGATATATCGAATAATGGTAAGAATATCAACTGGAGAGCTATGTAGCAAGTTAGCAGACATGGCAAACAGAACATAACCTCATACCCCTTTCTACAAAGGAAACAATAATCATGAAGCACACACAAGGATCATAACCAAACATCACTAACAAATACCGTTGCGACGTGCAACCTGATCCCAATCTCAATTAACAATGTTGCAGCGTGCAACTCGATTCCAATATCAATAAACACTGTTGTAGCGTACAACCCAATTCCGATATCAATAAATATTGTTGTGGCGTGCAACCCGATCATATCAATAAATATAATTGCGGCGTGAAATCTGATCCTAATATCAATAATATCATATGAAACTGCAACGACAACCAAACACGAAAAATGTTCACAACGTAACCATAAGAAAATGAATACGTCGTATTCAACTAGGTAATACAACTCAAACAAAGTAAGATAAGCAGTCCAATATCAAAAGCTAGTCTATCGTATATAATGACAAGTCTTTCACTAAGCATAACACACAACCAATCTAGAGGTCACCCAATCCGGTTAAACAAAGAAGAGTAGGACATGAATCGAGTAAAGATGTTTGTCAAGTAAGAACATGGAATAATGAAGGCACTCAATATACGAAATCATGTAGTAAATAGAAGCATGTAGCAAGTAAAGGCATTTAATAAGTGAAGACATATGGTAAGTAAAAGCATATAGTAAGTGAAAGCATGTAGTAAGTGAAGACATGTAGTAAGTGAAAGCATGTCGTAAGTGAAGTCATGTAGCAGGTTAAGGTATCTAACAAGTAAATCACGTGACAATTAGAGGCATGTAATAGGTATGGTCTAATAACAAGTAAACGCATGAATTACACGTAGTAGAAGTAAATCAAATAAAAGCGTAGGTGTAATAGTAATAGACAAGGTAAAGACATAACTATAATGGTAACAAGCCATAGGAAAAACACAGAGGTGATTACATAAGGATCTCAAACGGAAGGTATCATACGAAACAACAAACATTAATAGAAACCAAAGTAAAGGGCATGTAAGTGCTTAATGAATGAGTAATCATAACAGAAATCCACTTCCTTTCTTTCGCACGTAATAACCGACAAACCAATCTCATTTCAAACAGCACAAAAATTCTTATCGTTCCAACATCATATCAACCGCACGAAAATACCAATCATGCCAAACATAGCCCTAAGGCCCCAATCATCATGTCTTATTTCGAATAAAGAAGCTCACATGACAATAACGGGTATAGATATAGGTTACTGATACTACGATCAAGTTAAGTAAGGAAACGACTCTCGAAAACAGTACCTTAAATCTTTTTTAAGATGTCATATATTCTAACATGATTTCTAACACAGATAAGTGAGTTTATTCGTCATCAAATTAAATGAAGCATAGGTTAAGGGATCATCAAGTTCAACAAAGGCACTAAGAAATATATAATTCTCCCTCTTGAGCATGGAAACCCTGGCACATGCATATACGCTTGTCACCTTGTATATGCATCACCCTTGCATATAGCAAACAATATCAATTAGTAGGAAAACTTTTCCAACAAAGTTATTCAAGATACTTACCTCATTCCGGAACACAATCAACAATCAACCACGGCTTTCCTTTAAAACAAGCCTCCAAACTAATCGAATCTAGCCAAATATCATTGAGACAATTCAAAATAAGCTTTAGAAATTACCCACAAGTGAAAAAGGTTCGATCTTTAACTAAATTGAAAAGGTCAACAAAAAGTCAACTCGATCCCACATGATCAAAATTCGAGATTCGGACCAAATCCCGATTACCTATTCATTCCCAAGTCCAGATATGTGATTTATTTCGAAATCCGACCTCAATTTTATAAAATTTCTAAATTCTACCCGAAACCCCCAATTTCTACTTTGAAATTCATATATTTGATGTTAAAATTCATGAAAAAAGTAGTTGAAATTAATTGAGAACTAGCTAAAGATGCTCACTAATTAATTTGTGAAGAAAATTCTCTTCAATACTCGCCTCTATGGAGTTTGAGATTGAAAAATAGTGTAAAATGAACTAAGTCCCGAAATTCCCCTCTTTTACCCAACTGCAGAGTTCGCAATTGCGATCATCGCAAAAGTGAACCACTGATCGCATTTGCGATTAGTGTCCCAGCAGTGCAATAGTCGTAAATATGACATATCCTTTCGCATTTGTGAAGTCCACCAGTTCGCAATTGCGGATACAGACATCACAAAAGTGATGGAGCCCAGATTCCCAGGGTCACAAATGCGACCCATCTTCCGCAAATGCAATATGCCCAGCAGTCGCAGTTACGATGTTTTCTTCACAAAAGCGAAGTCCTAAACCCCAATCCCAACTCTGAAAAAATGCGATCCTGACTTCGCGAGCTCGCATTTGCGAGACTTGCAGCCCAGCTGCACCAGATTTTGCTTCAATAGTTCATTTCCTTGCAAAGCGGCATTCAAAACTCATCCAAGACCCTTGGCTCCAATCCGAATATGCACACAAGTGTAATAACACCATATAAACTTGCTCACTCCCTCAATCATCAAAATAACAACAAACAACAATAATTGATCATCAAAACTCGAGGATTTTCAAGTTTAAAACTCATTTTTTTTAACTTTTCACATAATGTGTCGAAATGGCCTTGGGTCACCCCGAACGCCAAACAAACATACATACAAGTCCGAAATCATCATAGGAATCTACCGGAATCGTTAAAACACCGATCCGAGGTCGTTTATCAAAAAGGCTAACCGTGATCAACTCTAGTCACTTTTAAAGTAAAAATCACATTTTCTTTAAAAATTCACATTTAAATTTTTCGAAAATCGACACGGATCACACATGCAAGTCATAAATCAGCAAATAGAGCTACGAAAAGTCTCGGAACATAGAAAAGAAAGCTAGTATTCAAAACAACCGGTCGAGTTGTTACAAGAGTATAATAGAAGGAGCCTCCGTAGCACTGCGGGTTGATCAAGCATAGCAACTCACCACGAAGTCTCAAAGCAGCTTTAAAGTTCTCTCCCAGGAACTTGAGTTAGAGAGAGTCTATGATACTTATTGAGTACTGTGATAGTGTACTCAGACCTCGAGAGCCCCTCTTTGTGGCTCCGCCTACTTTACATTTTTCAGAATGAGGTGTGGTACATGATGAGCAAACAAGGTTAGGATGACTCTCTTTCCGAAGTATATAGTAAGGCAACACTTTTATTTCGTGATAGCTGTCTTGTTGTTCTTACTTCCTTTTAATCAGGTTTGTCCCAAGTGTTTACTTCATTCTCGTGTTTTAGAGATTCCATAGACAGATGCTATTCTTTTGGGCTTGTAATCGATAGTTACATGCATAAAAAAATATTATTTTATTTATTTATTTTTAATTACTAAAAATGATGGAGTTTAAAGGTTATTTTTTCCATAGTTTTACTCTTTTAAAATAATTATGCTTCGACTTTCGAAAAGGCTTTTACATGCATCTATTAGACAAATAAATAGATATTTTTGTATGAGTTGGTTCACGTGAGTAAGATAAGGTGTCGGATCCCGATCACCTGGTTTTGCGACGAGTTTTAGTTTCAAGAGAAATATTTGTTGTTATGAAGCCTTTCGGCACAATTACCAATTTACTCATTAGATATAAGAAGGGAAGTAAACTCGGACTCGGATAGGATAGGATTGTGTGCGCCGGGCCCTTCGGGTCTCATAATTTGGCCGAGTTTACCAGTACCTCCGTCCCCTATGTTAGGCGTGGCAAGGAACTTGATCCACCCCCCCTCCCAAAAAAAAAAAGAAAGAGGGAAGCCGCGGTCGAACTCTATTTCTGGAAATAAGTCGGGGCAGTCCGACAAAAGCTCATCTATAGAAGTAGGTAGGCCAGAGCATTCAGTCAAGTAAAGAAGGAAGTGAACTGACTTCTCCCTCGAGTCTGTCGTCAGCTTGTTCAGGCTTCTGACCTACAAAGCAGTGGTAGACACAAGAGAGGTCAACTGAAGTGGAAGCCAAAGGACGAGGCCGAGAATCTGTAATCGATCCGAAGAACCACTCCCAGATACGATTCTGCTACCCCTTCGTACTACCATGAGATTCTTGCCCGACTTTCTTTCGTCTTAAGAAGGCTGCGGTGAGAATGAGAATCACTTCTGAACTCTAGGGGAATGGGCGTTTTAGGGCGGGATCTAAAAGCTCTCCAACGTGTTATCTATATGAATCAAAAATTAAGGAGGCGTCCACAAAGATTAATAAAATAAATATTTGAAATACATTATTAGAAAAAGTGTAAAAACTGAGTTGATAAAAATAACATCCTTTTTAAAATTTAGCTATACTTGTACCTATTTGCACATCTTTTTCTATGGTAAATTGTACAAACAATATTCAGAATGAGTTATCTACTGCCAATAATTCTTACTAATCAATTTTATTGTTTGTAAATTCATGATGTTAACATTAGTTTTATCATGTATGGAATTCATCAATTTTATGATGATAATAAGTTGATCGGGATCCGACAATAAGCTAGTTGGATCCCATCAAGTTTCAGAATGAGTTTTGTCATGGGCTGCTTTTCATACACGCCCCATGACCCCTTGGACGCACCCCGTGGAGTTCTGGTAAGCCTCACAACGCCTAGCGCCACGGTCGGCCCTATGGTCTCGGCAGCGCAAAGTGACAAGCACGCATGTGCCTCTGTCGCCTGACCGATAGTTCTTGCCGGCGCCTAGCGGCCGGCAAATGCTAATAGTGCCGCGCGCACAAACTATTATGTTGCCAATAGCGTTGTGCTCCCAAACAGTGTCACGCGCGCAGATCCTGATGCTTTGCCAGTGCTCGATCGCAGACAGATTCCAACAGCGCCCCGCACACAAACAATGCCGTGCGCGCAGACCTTTATGCCAAGTGCCAGCCCAGCTGCAGGAAAATACAAATCGTGTCGCGCGCGCCGAGAGCACTGCGCGCGCAGACCCTGATGCTCAAGACAAAGTTGCTGCCAACAGACTTGTTTCTACCTTGTAGAAGACTAAGTCCTTTTTATTGTAAATATATAGTAATTTTACTTCATTTACTTTCAGTGTGCTTCTACAGCTTACTTAGGTCAAGTCATGTAACTTTGGTTTACTTTTTTTTAAGCATTATTAGGGGGGATCAAGCATTCAAACATTCAAGCAAGCAAAAATTTCTCTGTACTGGTGTTTCTCCCCCTCGACACTGTGTAGCCTTTTGTAATAGTTTTTATTTCATCAATGCAATCAGCTTTCATTCTCAATTTCTCATTTTAGTTCTCTCAGTCGCTCACGACATTATTTTTCCCGTACGACACTGACAATCTAGTCTACCGTACAGAGGGGACCTCAGTTGGCGGACAACAATTGCACTAGCATCGATTGCTTAGCTTTACGCCGCCCTTCCAAGGAATCTCAGGAAGGTGCCGCATAACAGTTGGTATCAGAGCTTAGGCTCGACATCGGACGAGAGAACGCGTTGCCATTACCACCATTTCTGATCATGGTGAATTATGGGGATCACATCACGGTCCTTGAAGAGACGATTGACGCACTACGGCCCATCGTGGATACGATGCCTGATTTAAGAACCAGCCTAGTGCAAAGGCTGGAAGACCTGGACCGCAAAATGCGGCAGGCCGAATTTGACATAGCAAACATCAGTCGCGACTCTGAGGAAGACCGACAAACAGCAGCCGTTGAGGCAGATGAAATTCATGGAAAATTCGAGGACCTCTAACAGGAGCGTGCTGAAGATTTAGCCCATCGGGAACTAGAAGCAGACAGAATGACTGTCATGCAGCAAACCATAGACAATTTGACAGGCCAGCTTAATGTTGTCAATGCTGCCCTTCAAGGTCTGCTTAGAGGAGTGAAAACTAAATCAAGGGTGCCATGAAAATTGCCCCTGTGCCACAAAAGCTGAAAATTCCGGAGCCAAAACCATACCACAGAGCTCAGGATGCTAAAGAAGTGGAGAATTTCATCTTCGACATCGAACAGTACTTCGATGTCGTAGGACAATTGGAAGAAGCTAAAAAGGTAGCAACTGCTTTCATGTATCTTCAGGGTGATGCTAAACTAGTGAAATACGAAGCCATCAGGACCGGGGAAGATATTCTCCAGACATGGGCGGAACTGAAGGCAGCCATACGCCTGTAGTTCTTTCTCAAAAATGTGGAATACAATGCACGGAGAAAGCTGCGGGAACTCCGGCAGACCAAGTCAGTGCGGGATTACGTATGGGAATTCTCCGCGCTCATGCTAAATATACGGGATATGGGGGACAAAAACAAACTATTCGCATTCATAGAAGGTTTGAAACCTCATGCTCGTATACTGCAAAGACAGAGGGTAGATACCTTGCCCAAGGCGATCCAAGTTGCAGAATGCCTTAGGGACTATCATATGGAAACTCAGAAGGATAGGCCCCAGCCGCCTATCCAAGGGGAATACAACGGGAGCCAACCTAGAAATGGTGGCCCTAGTAGAAATTGGGGAGATCGAAGTGCATGCAAATCTAAGACTCCTTCCTCAAGTAGCAACAGTGCTGCATTTGTCAACAACAATCAGGGGAGAAAGCCCCCTTCAGAATGCCATCATTGCGGCGGGCAACGTTGGAAGAATGAATGCCCACATGCATGGATCAACGCTCATCAGACTGTTGAAGATGGGTCAGATAACGACTCAGACGACACAGAGCAAGTAGGTGCCTTCAATGCAATTGTTGGCTTCATCCCTGATACCTTAGCGGGAACCAGTGCTGGTAAACCTAAGAAGAACGCTTGCCTAATCGCCAAGAAAGGGAAAAAGAAGGCGGATGAGAGGCCTCCTACCACACAAGAGAGGACCCTAATGTTCGTCGAAATGAAAGTGAACGGCAGACCCATTCGAGCAATGGTAGACACGGGTGCTACCCACAATTACTTACCTCGACTCAGGTAGAGTGCCTTGGTCTAGTTGTGCAAAAGAGCAGGGGCCGTGTCAAGGCTATCAACTCACCACCCCAGCAAGTGAGTGGAATAGCCAAAGAAGTGCCAATGAAGCTTGGCCCATACAAGGGAAGATTCAACCTACACATAGCTATCGTCGATGACTTCAAACTGATAGTGGGATTGGAATTCCTGAGGCAAACCAACGCCATGCCGGTGTCATACGCCGACATGCTCCTGGTGATGGGAGACAATGGGGCCAGACCCCGCATCATACCATGCATACCCATAAAGATGGCCGCTGAAAACATCTCGGCTATGCAATCGAAAAAGGGAGTCAAAAGGCATGAACCTATGGTTCCGGCTACCCTCAGCATCAAAAATCAAAAATCATATCATTGGCGTCAAACAACTGATGGTGCCCCTCAGTGTTTGAAGACTTGTCAAGCATGCTAGAAGGACAAGTCGGATCGCTTAGCACAAGCGGGCCTCTTGGAGCTACTACTTGTCCCACAAAGACCTTGGTAAAGCGTTTCCCTGAATTTCATCACAAGATTACATAAGGTTGGAAATCTTGCAACCATCTTGGTTGTGGTAGATCGGGTTTCCAAGTATGCCACCTTCATAGCAGCCCCACAGAACATATCTGCAGAAGATACAGCTTGACTCTTCTTCTCTCATATTCTCAAATATTAGGGCCTGCCCAAAGACATCATTAGTGACTGTGACTCACGCTTCACTAGCAAATTTTGGACCTATCTCTATGGGTGCCTCGGATCCAAATTAAGTCACAACTCAAGCTTTCATCAATAAACAGATAGCTAGACAGAACAATTCAAAACATACTGGAGGAATATCTCTGCCATTTCGCAACCGGATCACAGAAAAATTAGGTGAAGCTTCTGGATGTTGCTCAACTGTGTTTCAATTCACAAAAGTGCGCCAGTACAAACAAAAGCGCTTTTGAAATTATTACCGGACAGCAACCGTTACTCTCACAGACTGTGAATGCACCAAACATACTAAAATCGCCTCGAGCTGCCAGCTTTTTTAAAGAATGGGAGCAAACTTTGGATATAGTGCGGAGCTATCTTGTCAAAGCCTAAGAGGGGGCAACGAGGTAAGCCGAACAAAACCTTCGCTTTGTCCAACATCAAGAAGGAGACAAAGTGATGGTAAGAATTCCAAAGCGGTACTTGTTTGCAGCGAGGAACCATGACACTCGCCTATTGCCAAAACACGTCGGACCTTTGTCTATTGAAAGACGCATTGGGAAAGCCACATAGCAGGTGAATACTCCAGCCTGGTGGAAAATCCATCCAGTCTTCCATGTCAGCCGCCTCACATCATTTCAGAAAGACATGGAGCATCATTCAGAACGCCACCTCACAAGACCGAGGGGAGCAGACCTCCCAGCCAACAAGAGCCTGACCAATCATCATCTGACAGGAAAGACTCTGAGGACGTCGCCAACTCAGGTGGGGGAGAATGTCATGGGCTGCTTTCCAGCCACGCCCCATGACCCCTTAGACGCGCCCCGTGGTCTCGGCAGCGCCAAGTGACAAGCGTTCATGTGCCTTTGTCGCCCCACCGATAGTTCTTGCCAGCGCCCAGCGGCCGGCAAATGCCAAACAATGCTGCGCGCACCGAACATCATGTTGCCAATGGCGCCGCGTTCCCAAACAGTACCGCGCGCGCTGATCTTGATGCTTTGCCAGCGCCCAATCGCAGACAGATTCCAATAGCGCCACCCGCACAAACAATGTCGTGCATGCAGAAACTTATGCCAAGTGCCAGCGCCCAGACGCAGGCAGATACAAATAGTGTCGTGCGCACCGACAACACCACACGCGCAGGCCCTGATGCTCAAGACAAAGTTGCTGCCAACGGACTTGTTTCTACCCTGTAGAGGACTAAGTCCTTTTCATTGTAAATATGGAGTAGTTTTACTTCATTTACTTTTAGTGTGCTTCTATAGCTCATTTAGGTCAAGTCATGTAACTTTGATTTATTTTTTTTAAGCATTATTAGGGGAAATCAAGCATCCAAATATTCGAGCAAGCAAGCATTTCTCTGTACTGGTGCCCCTCACCCTCGACATCGTATAGCCTTTTGTAATAGTTTTCATTTCATCAATCCAATTGGCTTTCATTCTCAATTTCTCATTTCAGTTCTCTCAGTCGCTCACGACATTGATTTTCTCATACGGCACTGACAATCTAGTCTAGCGTACGGAGGAGACCTCAGTTGGCGGACAACAATTGCACTGACATCGATTGCTTAGCCTTACGTCGCTCTTCCAGAGAATCTCAAGAAGGCGCTGCGTAACAGTTTATTTGTGAAATGGGAGAAATTGCTTACTTTTTCCTCGTAATTTTTGTATTGTACTACTCCCTTCGTTTCAAATTAGATGAAGTACTTTCCTTTTTTGGTCTGTTCCAAAATAAATGACACATTTCTAAATTTGGAAATAATTCAACTTTAAGCTCTTCATTTTACTCATTTTATCCTTAATGAGAAACTTTTATAACCACATAAATATTATGGTCTCACAAAACTTTTATCCCTTAAACTTTTAAGATCATAAATTTTAAAAGTCTTTTTTTTTTTTTAAATTCTGTGTCGAATCAAACTATTTCATCTAAATAGAAAATGGAGGGAGTAATTAACACAATACAATATGGATGACCCAAATCACATGGTCAATTATTGGGTCAATGGGACCCAACAGTTGCTTGTATCAGATTCACTCCTTTGGGATAGCCGAGCCGAGTGATCTCATTGCTCAGTCTGACTCAGCCATATGGCCATACCCATCCCTGTAGGCAACAGCCGCCCGCCTAGGACTTACACTATTCCCCTGCCCTTCTCTTTTCTCCCTTATCTGAATTTTGATGGATCTCTCCGCTTTACATCTGACATACCAATAGAGAATATAGGACAAAAAGGATCACACACTCTCTCTCTCTGTGGGCAAGACTGACTTTAAAACAAGTGGTAAGTGGACGTGGTGGTGTGTCAGAAGATATATAAAAAGGCTCAAAACTTGTGGTTAGTTTTAGCCATGGCGTGGATTACCAGCTGTTACGCCTCGTAAATACCCAAAATTCGTCTTCTTCTTCTGCCATGGCCATACCAGTAGTACTCGTGCTTTGTGTAGATTACTTTTACTAGTAATTTCTTCAATATCTCATGGCAGCGAAGAAACTATATGAGTCCTTTTCAAAGGGACTGTTTGAGGAGGTGCAGCGATGGGGTTCCATGAAGCAGACTGGTGTGAGTCTCAAGTACATGTTGGAGTTTGGCTCCACACCAACTGCCCGCAATTTGTTGATTTCTTCTCAATTCCTTCACAGGGAACTGCCTATACGGATTGCTCGCAGGGCTATTGACCTCCAAAACCTTCCCTATGGCTTATCTCTTAAGCCTGCTGTTCTAAAGGTAGCTTGTTTTCTCTTTCCTCTTTTGACTTGCCATACTTGATCACTTTAGGAAATGCTTCACAATCTTTGATTATTCTATTAGAAGAAATTGTTTCTAGGTTTTTAATTTTAAGATGGTTAAACTAATGCGTTCACTGTCTTAACCTTGTGATTAACTGACGATTTATAGTTAATTACTTAAGATGGTTTAGCCTTTTACTTCTTTTTTTCCCCTCCTACCTCAACAATGTTTCACTCTTTACAATGTGCTTAGCACTTCTGCTGTTTTCTTCTTAGAGTTCTTACAGCAATATATAACTATTTCCCTGGCATAAAGCAAAAACCTTGCGAGCTAATTTGTCTTCAATGGTCTTCCTAAATTAGTAAATATATATTTAAGGGCTGCTGATTGCTCCGTTTTCTAAATCTTTGTGCTTGTTTTCTCTATTAGGTCCGTGATTGGTATTTGGATTCTTTCCGGGACCTTAGATCCTTTCCGGATATAAAGGATCAAAATGATGAGTTGGAATTCACACGAATGATTAAAATGATTAAGGTCCGGCACAACAATGTTGTTCCTATGATGGCTTTGGGAGTTCAACAACTAAAGAAAGATCTGGACCTTAAGGTTGATTATAAGGATTTGGATGAAATACACCAATTTCTTGATCGCTTTTACATGTCTAGAATTGGGATACGGATGCTTATTGGTTAGCCTCGTCTCTTTTCCGACTTATATCTACTTGAGTAATACTATTTATACAATGGCTAGATCTTTTTATTTCATATAAATAGCAAATTGTGGCAAATATATGTTTTTTTTACTTCTGAATTCCTGTCAAACTCAGGGCAGCATGTGGCACTACACGATCCTAACCCACCTCCTGATTGTGTGGGCTATATACATACCAAAATGTCCCCGCTGGAGGTTGCACGTAATGCTAGCGAGGATGCCCGTTGTATTTGCTCGCGTGAATATGGCAGTGCACCTGATGTCAACATTTATGGGGATCCAGACTTTACATTCCCGTATGTCATTTGCTCCTATCCGTTATCCAATATGCTAGACATCTCTCATCAAGCTGTCCATCATTTTTGTTTCATGGGATTTTGTTTGACCTATGTGTTTCCCTTGTGTTATTGGGGTAGCAAAATTTATTGATGTAAATGAATTTGACTCTTCTAGTTGTGGCAAGTCTTGTTTCCTTTGCTTTATACCATATATATTTTATTCTTTCTTTTCGGGGATCCATGACAGTTATGTTCCAACACATCTGCAATTGATGGTTTTTGAGTTGGTTAAGAACTCCTTGCGTGCTGTGGAAGAGCGATTTATGGACTCAGACAAAGTTGCCCCTCCTATTCGAATAATAGTTGCTGATGGTCTAGAGGATGTTACCATCAAGGCATGGTCTCTTCTCAAGTGCTTTATTTAAGAACTTCTGTCACTATATTGTGACGGGACTTTTTGCTGCTTTGTTCTGGACTTAGTTGTTGCTGGTCTATCTCACTATTTTCCTTCCCGTCCTTATCAAGAGTGGTTCATGTGCTGTGTAGGTGTCAGATGAAGGAGGTGGAATACCAAGAAGCGGCCTTCCCAAAATTTTTACTTATCTCTACAGTACTGCCAGGAATCCCTTGGATGAGCACTCAGACCTTGAAACAACTGATGTGGCTACTCTGTCCACGTTGGCTGGTTATGGATATGGACTTCCAATAAGTCGTTTATATGCTCGCTACTTTGGAGGGGATTTACAAATTATCTCCATGGAAGGCTATGGTATGTACACTACCTCTCGCCCTTGTTTGCATGAATTTCAATCTGTAGATTTCTAGACTGGAATAAAGTTTGTTATGGTGTTTTTGTGGCTAATTGTGTAATCGTATTTGCTGATCTATGCCATACAAATAAATGTTGTTACTAAGAGAATAAGTGGCCTTTTTTAGCGGAGCACGCGTATACAAGTTTCAGATATTGATTACCTCAGAAGAATATAAGTAATCTGGTAATATCTGAAGTCCTGGAAATATCTTCGGTTGGTTTGCGAATTAAAATCTGTGTACATGAGGAGTACATTCTTTCCCCAAAACCCACTTGTGGGAATACACTGGGTCGTTGTTGTTGTATATGAGGAACGCATTCTTTAGTGCCTTCCACTACTATTGTTAAATTTGGATTAAAGATTTAGGACAAAGTGTTAGTGAAGGTTGTTGAACCTATTATGTGTGCATCTGACGAGGCATAATATTGTGCATATGCAGCTATTAGCCCTGGAATTTAACTAATGAAGAGGAATGCTTGATAATCTTCTGTTATTGATAAATAAACCTGTAGCATGTTCATCATGCGAAAAGATTTATCTGTGGTGCCCTAAATTCTTTGTGTGACTTGATCACAAGATTATGGCGCGTCACTCCGTTTTGAGTGGGATTTAATGTTAATAAATTGCTTAAGCACTACGAAATAACATTAAATTTAGTTTTGTACAGTAGGGAGTACTAGTAGTACCTGATGTGCACTTTCTCTTTTTACTGCTTTACAGGTACTGATGCTTATCTCCATTTATCGCGGTTAGGAGATTCGCAAGAACCCTTACCTTGATGTTTGATGTTGGGAGGTTATGTTTGGTGTGAAGGCTCTATACATATTTCAGTTTCAGAACATTAATCCTCGTACCAGGGGATCTATTTATTGGTATAACTAGTATTAGTACCTGCGTGATGCGCGAAAAAATATTAAAGAATATTAATCATATTATGTTATTTAATTTGTTTGAGTATGTTATATCATATTGCTTGAATTAAATTTCAGCTCCCTACTTGTTATCCAGTAAAACATGCTAATCAAAAAGCTTATGAAATTAAAAAAATGTTCATGGTCTTTGAATAATTTCAGTTTCTCATTTTTTTATTACATAATCTATTATATTTAGTATTAGTTCATTTGTTATTATGTCGTTTATTAGCTTGTCACTTCATTTAATATTTTTGTTAAGTATTTTCTTTTTAATATAACATAGATATATGTTCTTCTTACCCCTAAACTTTTTCATTTACTTTTATTCTATTGTCCCTCTTCATTTGTCTAAATTTATTAATACTATTTTTGAGTACTTAATTTATTATTTTAAACTAATTCAGATTATAAATATCTACACATTATTTCTATTCCCACACTTTGAATAATTTTTTATATGACATTTTAATTATTATCATCATTAATAAATTTACCTATAATTATAGTAATATTAATTTGTAATACCAAAATTGTGAAATCAAGTTATAAAATCTATTGAAATTTAAAATAATTATTTTTGTGTTTTACGCAATAAGCACCTAAATTTTATTTTCAACATAAAATTTAAATGTTTAGTTTCTTAATTATTTTCTATATTTCATTTAATATTTACTTTTTTACTTGCAACTTTTTATTATTTTCTACTTTTTATTTTTGACTTCATCTGTTGAGATATCAAATATGTGATATTGTCCATTTTATACATGACTTTTCTCATAATAATTTAAAAAATAGTTTCTCATCTAAATTTAAATAAGTATTATCTTCTATATTTTTACACTTAGTTTTTTTCTCTTTTTTGTTCATTTTCTATAGTTATTACATCATTTGTACTTAGAATTGTTATATATTATAATATAACTTTTATATTAGCTTGTCACTTGGCTTAATGTCCTTTCTTATTATTTTTGTTTTGTATAATATGGATAAAAGAATTTACTTCTGAAATTTAATTGATCAGAATCATTAAATAGTCTAAGTATATCAATAATATTTTTCTAATTGTAATATTCGCCATGTTAGTGTTCAGTTTAGTAACATCTCCCTATGGCCACAAAAGATCAACTTACCTAAACTTAGCCACCCAACATCCCCTGTTTGGCTTTCCTATTTCAGAGGAAATCAATGCATTTTCTATGATAAAAGAAGATGAGACAAAGTGACTAATCTACCTCATTTCCCATGCTTCTTTCCCTTTTCATCGTTCCAACATCACCATTATCCTATTTGCAAGTTATTGTTTTGTTTCTTGAGAATAAAACCACCAATAAGTAATATATTTTCTAACAGATGCATTAGTCCTTTCGAACTCTCCATTCTAACTTGCTTTTCTTTAACTTCAACAAACAAATAGAGATAAAATACACAAAAAAGAATAAAGAATGAAAGGGGGAAAGCTTGTTGCATTCGGATTATCGCTTATCGTTGTTGTTGGGGTAGTCATTGCTGTTATCGTAGGCACTAATCGTGCCAACGACTCTTCATCCCATGATGACAACGACGATAAGGTGCTCGCTACCACTTCCAAATCCATTGCTTCCGTTTGTTCCCAAACGGACTATAAGAAAGCCTGTGTGAATAGCCTTAGCTCCATGGCCGACAGCCAAAGTGCCACCCCAAAGGACTTTATCGAGAAAGCCATTGAGGTGGCCATTCAGGAAGTTAGAGCTGGAATGGAGAGGTCTGCCTCCATTGGCAAAGCAGAGGCACATGATTCCTTGCAAAAGATGGCCACTGAAGATTGCAAGGACCTATTGCATTTTGCCATCAATGAGCTTCAAGCATCCTTCTCCTCAGTGGGCGACAACGAACTCCATAAAATTGCTGACAGGGAAACAGAGCTCAAAAACTGGCTCAGTGCTGTCATCTCTTATCAACAAACCTGCATGGATGGTTTCACTCAGCCAGAACTTAAAAGTGCCATTTCTACCTCGCTCTTAAATGCTACACAGCTCACAGATAATGTTCTTGCCATTGTCGCTGCAATGAATGAAATCCTTTCCGCATTTAATATCCCCATTGGGAACCCGTCTACTATATCAGCAACAAAAGCAACATCCCGACGATTGCTTGAAGCTAATAACGATGATGAGGAGGCAGTCCACAATACAGAGAATGGATTTCCAGCATGGCTTCCGAGTGGTGATAGGAAACTATTGGCTGCAAGAAACAGCAACCCTCAATCACCGCCAAACGCTGTGGTAGCTAAGGATGGCTCTGGACAATACAACACCATTCAAGCTGCTCTTGCTGCGTATCCTAAGAACCTTAAAGGCAGATACGTCATATATGTGAAGGCCGGAATTTATGATGAATACATAACCGTTGCAAAAGATCAAGTTAACATATTCATGTACGGAGATGGACCTCGAAAGACGATAGTCACAGGAAAAAGATGCAACCGTGATGGCGTCACTACTTACCAGAGTGCTTCCTTCAGTGAGTTGTTTATTTTATTTCTCACCCCCTCTCTTTTCCCATAAAACATGAAAATGAATAAACAATTAAAGATTGCTAAAGAAGAAACAAAAAACATTCAGATAAAAGAATCCAGCTATGTTGATTTCTCGCGGGGACAATTATTTTTTTCCCCTTTGAAACTGACTCGAATTTAATAATATTAAATATTTTCAGGTGCCGTTGGAAATGGATTTATAGCCAAGTCCATGGGATTTCAAAACACAGCAGGACCTGAGGGGCACCAGGCGGTAGCACTTCGTGTCCAATCAGATATGTCTGCCTTCTACAACTGCAGAATGGATGGATATCAAGACACTTTGTATGCTCAAACTCATCGACAATTTTATCGCAATTGTGTGGTGTCAGGCACAGTTGATTTCATCTTTGGTGACGCAGCAGCTATCCTCCAGAACTGCTTAATTATTGCAAGGAAGCCAATGGACAATCAACAAAATACAGTAACAGCTCAAGGAAGAAGTAATATTCGGGAGATCACAGGTTTAATAATCCAGAACTGCCGCATTGTTCCCGAGCAATTACTGGAACCTGTGCGTTTCAAGATTCCTACCTACTTGGGACGACCATGGAAGATGTACTCAAGAAGTGTGATCATGGAATCAACTTTGGCAGATTTCATCCAACCTGCAGGTTGGATGCCCTGGTCTGGAAACTTTGCCCTTGACACATGTTACTATGCTGAGTATGGAAACCGAGGTCCAGGAGCCAATACCAACAATAGGGTCAAATGGAAGGGATTCAAAGTCATCACAGACAGAAACGAAGCCCTTCAGTTTACAACTGCTCCATTTATTCAAGGAAACCAGTGGTTGGGATCCACTGGTTCCCCTTACTACCTTGGGCTGAAAAACTAGGTGACAATGACATGGAGTAGAGCAGTAGAGAGAAGGAGCCACATCACCAATAAAATCGTAGAGAGACAGCCAGCAAGTTTCTAAATTTGTACTAGCATGTAAGTTTTCCTGCTTTTTTAAGTTAGGGCAGCTACGAGGGTGAGAGGATGGACCTAAACTGCCATCCCAACCTTTACCTGAACTTGATTAGTTCAACAATCAACCTACTATACCTTGTCACAGTATCCATACTCGTTAAACATTGTCCTTTTTTTTTTGGTTTTCTTTGAATCAGGCATGATATTAGTGTTGTAGCAAAATGCAGTCAATTTTGTTGCCATACAACTCGTCACTCCTAAGAGGCCATCCATGGCCAGGAATATTCCATCTCAAAACAGTAGCCCAAAGATAATATGGTACCATAAAAGATAAGCATGTATATTGATTTCAATACCATTTTCATAACCAAGGAGCTTTCCCTAAAGGTGTCATACCAAACAAAGTACGATTTCTGGCCAACCAACTATTTTGCCAAATGGAGGTAGATATTTGGGAGTGATGTCTGTTTACCCTTGACTTCGGATAACAATTAAATTTATACGTGGTTTTAAGGATACATGACTTGGTTTGATATAAATAAGGGATAATAAAGTAAATACAAAATTCAGTAAATAAATTGAGAAAGAATGCAAACCTCAAGTTCAAAATAGCTTGACCTCAATTGATTTCTTTAAGATGGATAAATATGAACCAAATGAATAAAGAGATAACTAGAGCAGATTACTTTTCTGTATATTGATAGTCGTTGCTGTGATGCCTTTTACAATTACGCTACCCCTTTATATAGGGAGGGGAATGACTCTTATACAAGGTAAAAAATCTATTTACAAGGTAAAATATCCCTTGATTTACTGATTTCAACGTCTTTGCTGATTTCCGCCGTGATCCCCGCCGAGATACTTACGTATCACGGGATTTATGGTCCTTCTGTTACACAAATCTGATAATTTTACCCTAGGGCATTTTACCCTAATCGACCTCAACGTTCTCACATCAGATATCATGGCTTCGAGTTCCGATTCAATGATGCCCGGTCTCGACCTTTGTTCCTTGATGCCTCGATCCCGGTCTATCGAGCAGTAATTCTAATCGACACCAGCTGTATAAATTCGAACCCGATTTCCCTACGCAAGCGATCCAAGCTCGATCCCATACAGATAGTTCCCTCGTTTTTTGGAGAGTAATAATGAAAAACGATATGAGCTGCAACTTTTTGATTAGGTCAAATGAAGACATACTTATGGCGCGCGTGACACAGAATTTGGGGCGTCATATCAAAAGAAACAAAACATCACATTGATAAATGACGGTGGCATTAAGACGTACATGGTAAGTATTGAAAATGTCTTTTAGAGACCAACTGAGGACAAGCCTCTGCAACGCCTGCAAATGTTAATTAATGCTTCCTCGTTTTGGGACGCGAACCGCCACCTTTAAGAGGGTATAAATAGCCCTCTTTATCTTCAGTTCCAAAAGTTTGTGTTATTTGAACACACTCTTCTTCAAGTTCTCTGAATTTTCCCACAAGTGATCCTCCCCTTTATTCTTGTCTCACCCTTGCATCTATTAGCTTCTTTAACTCTTCATTAACAATGGCAAAAACATCCAAATCGGTTCCCCAGAAATAAACCCCCTCTCCTTCTCAACCCGCTGAAGATCCTGAGCCTGTCGTTGTTGAGGAAACTACGACCGAACCCCCTTTAAAAGCGTTCATACCGACTGGGTGTTCAATCGGTACCAATTTTAAGGTAGAGAAGGCTTATTCTATACCGGGTTGGGGCAAATTGATCACTAGATACATTTGTTCGATTACGAACAAAATCATCGACAAGGTGAAAGAAGATTGCACCTGGGTTGATAAATGCATGGTGGTTCCCGCACCGGAAGAGGCTATCGCCACCCACGTGGAGGGCTACTTGAGTGTTTACACCTATCCCTTCACGTTAGGCCCTTTGGACCCTATGATCGTTGCCTTTTGCAAAAGGTATGAGGTAACACTGGGTCAGATTCACCCCTCTTTCTAGAGAATAGTCATTCTGTTCTGCTTTTTTGTAAGCAAAATCGACGGGCACCTTTTCACCCTCGATCATCTCCTGCGGCTGTACAGTCCCCAAATCTTCCGAGGGGGATTAATAAAACTTGCTCGCCGGGCTAGCAAAGCCCCCTTCTCGAGCATTGACGAGGACAGGAATCAAGGTTGGATGAGCCGATTTGTTCGGGTGAAAACATCGGACCTGATTCCGGTCGAAGACATGCCGTTCCTCGAAAAGTGGAACATGAACCGTAAGTGTTATCATATTTCAATTTGTTCAATATTTTTCCTTCGTTATTTCACTAACTAATTTCACATGGTATAGCTGTTTCTCGAACGGCGGTCGCGATTATGCACCTGAAAGAATGGGTCAAGAAAGTGGTGTCTCAAAGGACCTATTCGGAACGTGCCTAGCACGAGATATCGAAGGGCCGATGGGAGGCCAAAAGTCATGGTGAGACCGATAACGTTTCAATTCTGCGCCTTATGTTATCGATAATGTTTTCGATTTATAATTTGCTTCACTTTTCATTCGGAGGTCTATCAAAGGACGTCGAATTGAGGCCAGTGTCCCCTGATAGTGAGGTTCCCTGCCATCCCCCTGCCTCAGAGCAGGAGAAAAAGAGAAAAGAAGTCCCCAGTTCTTCTGAGCCCGAGAGAAAGAGACCGAGGAAAAGTATAGCTCGTAAGCCCAAGATATCGGACTCAACTTATCAGTTGAGAGACGAGTCCGAGGAAGACGAAGACTTCAAACCTTTGGGCAACGAGCCATCTCGGGCAGTCCTCGAGCAAGGGGCCCATGAAACACATCTTCATCGAGTCGGGGCCCCGAAATGGGGGCGAGAACTAGGGCTTCCACCGATGCGAGAGGGGCTGCACAGGGAATCTCAGGCCCCATAGAAACAATAGACTCCCCTTCCTTCTCAAAGTCAACCTTTAACGAAGCCCGAGCTGCAAAAGGACACTCCCCGGGCAAAAGCCATATACCGGAAGGCCCTTTCCAAGGTTTCTTCGACGGCGTGGAATCGGCTGATACTTTTGGGCTTAGTAATATAGAAGTACCGAGGAAGAGTCCCTCCATGGGAACGAGCAAGGCATCTTTCGGTCCAAAGCTGGTCGATAGATTTCCTGCTCCGAGTTCAGACCCTGATCGATCGGCGCGTTATGAGCGGCTCGAAGGGGAGATGTCGACCCTTCGGGCCGAACTGGACTTTGTGCGTAGAGAAAATTCTGGCTTAATCGAGAGATGGGGCAGCGGCTCGACCAAATAAACCGATTCCAATCTGAGGCAAGTGAAGCCAAAGAAGAAATCAATGAATGGAGAAACAGGACCGATCTATTGACTTCGAAAAAGGAGGCCCTCCAAGATCAAATAGTTTCATCGAAAAACCAATTATCGGAGGCAAAAGGGAAAATCGGGGCTCTGACTATGAGCACCGATGTGCTTCAATCCCAAGTCGATGCGCTTACCTCGGATCGTGAAATTTTGGTCAACGAGCTGCAAACGGAGAAATCAGAGGTTGCTGCATCCAAGACTGAGGCCGATGAGTTAGTGGCCCATACAGGGCTGATGCCGAGGCTGCTCAAGATCAATCGAAGATTTTGGTCAAATATACCAAGTGTAAAACTCGCCTATCTGTTCTTGAGGAAATACAAGCTCGGGGCTTCGATCTATCAACCGAGATCGATGATGCCAAACAGATCGAAGCCGAAGCCAGAAAACAAGCCTTCCCAGAAGAAGAAGACTCCGAGAATTCTGAATGAAGCGCCTCTTTTGTAATTTTTTTTTTTGTAATGAAGTCCTCACTTCTGTAAATATACTTTGTGCATATAAAAGTCTTCTTTTCTTTCCATTCCTTGCTATCTCATTTCTATTCTCTGTATTAAAACCGATGGTTCAACTTGGTGAATTTTCTGTTCTTCAAGTTCAGTTTAGACTTAGCCAACTCTGGGATATGCCTTAGTACACTTTCCCTCTCTCCGATAGCTTTGGTAGGGCCTTAGCCTCGAAAAAATCTGGGGTTTGCCTCAATAGGTCTTACTCCTCTTCGAGTTTCATTAACTCGACACAGCCTTAGCCTTTTAAGAAATCGGGGTTTGCCTTAGTAGGTCTATTCCCCTTTGAGTTTTCATCAACTTGGTACAGCCTTAGCCTTTTAAGAAATCGGGGTTTGCCTTAGTAGGTCTATTCCCCTTTGAGTTTTCATCAACTTGGTACAGCCTTAGCCTTTTACAAAACCGGAGTTTGCCTTAGCAGGTCTTATTCTCCTTTGAGTTTCATCTACTCAGTATGGCCTTGGCCTTTTAAGAAATCGGGATTTGCCTTAGTAGGTCTTATTCCCCTCGATTAATTTGATTTTCGGATGAAACTCCGAGCCATATTAGTTTTTAACTGAACAATGAAAATCGAAACAGCCCTTGGGCTCGGAGACAGGATATCGGTGCAAAAGAACTTTTATTCGTATTCAAGTGCTTGTACAATTTGCTTAGGGGATAGATCAATCTATTTGGGTACGGTTCTTTTGACCGTTTGACCCTTACATCGATTCCTAATGATCTATGAGAAGTTCCCCCGAATTGAAGTAGCTAAGCAGTCTTTTGATATTTGAGGTCGATCAAAGTTTAGCACCGAACATTGTTGTCTTCGATATGCGACCAGTCTTCAAATCTAAGTTAGCACGTTTTTTGGTTGCCTCATTAAAAACCTTGCCGTAAAACCCAGGGACAAAACCGGTCGAAGGGAAAAAGAGTGCAACGCGTGCTTTCGGTCCTAATGTCCTATGCTTTCCAGTTTGAGGTTACTTTACTTAATACCTGCGAGTGTTAGTAACATAAATCAAACAAAAAACGAAGAGTGAAAGATCGTACATCAACAATAGTATCGCTTTAAGTGATTTATGTTCCAATTGCTCGGCAGCTATTTGCCGGCCACTATTTCGAGCTTGTACGATCCCTTTCCGGTGATCTTTACGATGGAGTAAGGCCCTTCCCAGTTCGGCCCCAACTGCCCTTCGTTTGGGTCTCGAGTATTGGGTGTGATTTTTCTGAGCACTAGATCTCCGATGTTGAAATGTTGAAGATGGGTTCTCCTGTTGTAGTATCTTTCAATCTTTTGCTTTTGGGCAGCCAATCGAACAAGGGCTGCTTTCCTTCTTTCATCCAATAGTTCCAAATTGGTATTCATAGCCTCACGATTCAATTCCTCAGTTGCATAGCGGAGCCTGATACTCGGTTCGCCTACTTCGACCACTACAAAGCTTTGGCACCGTACACTAGGGAGAAAGGGGTGGCTCCGGTGCTGGTTTTCTCGGTTGTGCGGTACGCCCATAGGACTTCAGGAAATATATCTTTCCATTTCCCCTTTGCGTTAGTTAACCTCTTTTTGAGATTTCGAAGTATGGTTTTGTTGGTCGATTCAGCTTGTCCATTGCCGCTAGGGTGATAGGGCGTCGATAGGATCCTTTTGATCTTGTTATCTTCGAAGAACTTTGTCACTTTGCTGCCGATTAATTGCTTCCCATTATCGCACACGATCTCTGATGGCATCCCAAATCGACATATGATGTGATCCCAAATGAACTCGATCACTTCCTTTTCCCTAACTTTCTCATATGCCTGCGCTTCAACCCATTTGGAGAAATAGTCAGTCATAAAAAGAATGAATTGAGCCTTACCTGGTGTGTAGGGGAGAGGGCCAACGATGTCCATTCCCCATTTCATAAACGGCCACAGCGACAACACCAAATGCAACGTCTCCCCGAGCTGATGGATCATCGGTGCGTGTCTTTGGCACTTGTTACACTTGCGAACGAACTCCTTTGCGTCTTTTTCCATAACCATCCAATAATAACCGGCTCGGATTATTTTACGGACCAGGGATTCGACGCCGGAATGATTCCCACACGTGCTTTCGTGTATTTCCCTTAAAATATATTCGGTGTCACCCGGTCCTAGACATATCGCGAGGGGGCTACCGAATGTCCTTCTAAATAAGGTTCCGTCATCGGATAAACAGAACCGAGCCGCCTTTGTGCTCAATGTTCTCGATTCTTTTGGGTCCGAGGGGAGCTTACCGGAGCTGAGGTACTCTATATACTTATTTCTCCAATCCCATGTCAGACTTGTTAAATTGATTTCGGCGTGGCCTTCCTCCGCTACCGACCTCATGAGCTGTACAACCTTCTCGGATTCGATCTCGCCATCTTCGACCGATGATCCCAAATTGGCGAGGGCATCGGCCTCGCTGTTCTACTCTCGAGGTATGTGTTGCAGGGTCCATTTTTTGAACCTATGCAGCGTGACTTGTAGCTTGTCTAAATATCTCTGCTTTCGTCCTTCCCTGACTTCGAAAGTTCTGTTAGATTGATTCACCACAAGGAGGGAATTGCACTTGGCTTCGATTATCTCCGCTCCCAGGCTTTTGGCTAGTTCTAAACCTGCAGTCATAGCTTCATATTCTGCTTCGTTGTTAGTTAGTTTTACAGTCTTGATAGACTGTCGAATCGTATTCCCGGTTGGGGGCTTTAGCACGATACCAAGCCCCGATCCCTTCGCGTTCGAGGCACCGTCTATGAACAGGGTCCACACTTCCGAAGGAGTCCTCGATTCGGTCATTAGTTCTTTTTCGACCTCGGGTATCAGCTACGGCGCAAAATCGGCGACAAAATCCGCCAATACTTGAGATTTAATCGCAGTTCGGGGTCGATATTCGATATCGTACCCGCTTACTTCGATAGCCCATTTGGCCAATCGTCCGGACAGTTCGGGCTTATGCATTATGTTTCTCAGTGGGTAAGTCGTTACGACGCATATGGGATGGCACTGAAAGTAGGGTTTCAGTTTCCTGGAGGCACTCAATAGAGCGAGTGCCAGTTTTTCTAAATGAGGGTATCTAGTTTCAGCCTCGCCTAATGTTCTGCTAACGTAATAAATAGGAAACTACGTACCTTGTTCTTCTCGAACCAGGACCCCGCTTACTGCTACTTCCGATACCGCAAGGTAGAGGTACAGTCGCTCTCCTGTTTTTGGTGTATGCAGCAAAGGTGGGCTAGAGAGGTATCTCTTAAGTTCTTCTAACGCGCGTTGGCAATCCGGGGTCCACGAGAAGTTGTTCTTCTTTTTCAATAGGTTGAAAAATCGTTGACTCTTATCGGATGACCTCGAAATAAATTGCCCCAGAGTGGCCATACGTCCTGTTAGCTTTTGCACAGCCTTTACATTATCTACGATTATAATGTCTTCGATAGCCTTGATATTCTCGGGGTTGATTTCTATTTCTCGATTCGAGACCATGAAACCGAGGAATTTGCCTGAGCCCACACCAAATGCACATTTCTCTGGTTCAACTTCATGTTGTACCGTCTCAGCACGTCTAACGTTTCCTGCAAATGGCTCAAATGGTCCTCTTCTCGCAGGGACTTAACTAACATATCATCAATATAAACCTCCATTGTTTTTCCTAGATGCTTTTCGAACATACGGTTTACTAGGCGTTGGTAAGTGGCTCCTGCATTCTTTAACCCGAATTGCATCATGTTGTAACAGTATGTACCATACTTAGTGATGAAGGCTTTTCCTAGTCATCCGGGTCCATTCGTATTTAGTTATAGCTAGAGTAAGCATCGAGAAAGCTAAGGGTCTCATGGCCAGCGATAGCATCAATCATGCGATCGATGTTGGGTAAGGGAAAAGAATCTTTAGGGAATGCCTTGTTTAAATCCTTATAATCTATGCACATTCTTAATTTATTCCCTTTTTTAGGGACTACTACTACGTTTGCTAACCATTCTGGTTATTTAACTTCCTGAATGGACCCTATTTTTAAAAGCTTAGTTACCTCATCCTTGATGAACGCCTGTTTGATTTCGTATTGAGGCCTCCTTTTTTGCTTAACCAGCCAGGATTTCTGATCGATGCTTAGCTTGTGGGTTGTTATCTTCTGTGGTATACCTGTTATGTCGAGATGGGATCAAGCGAAGGAATCTTCATTAGTTGTAAGAAATTGTATAAGTTTTGCCCTGAGCTCGGAACTTAGGCCCGAGCCCAGGTATACCTTTCGATCTGGCGAGTCTTCTCGGAGTGAAACTTGCTCGAGTTCCTCGATTGTCAATTTGGTTGCATCGGACTCATCGGGACCGACGAACGACTTGGGGATTCCGTAGCTGTCATCTTCGAGATGCACCTGTTCACCTTCGTTTGTCGAGGGTGATGCCTGTGATTGCTATTTGACCTTTTGCAAAGGAGCTGCTGGTATCGGTATTGCTCTTCTACTGCGAACATCTCTTTCGAAGCCGATTGCTCCCCGTAACATATAATAATCCCATTAGACAATGGGAATTTCAGCACTTGGTGTAGTGTCGAAGGCACTGCCCTCATGTCGTGTATCCACGGTCTCCCGAACAGGGCGTTGTACCTCATGCCTCCATCGATCACGCAGAACTTTGTCTCTCGAATGGTACTGGCAGTGTTTATCGGCAATGTTATCTCGTCCTTGGTCGTTTCGCACGCCATGTTGAATCCATCGAGTACCCAGACTGTAGGGACAATTCGATCTGTCAGCCCGAGTTGTTCTATAACCCATGATCGGATTATGTTGGCCGAACTGCCAGGATTGACCAGTACGCGCTAAACCTTAGTCCTGTGTACAAGCACCGATATCACTAACGCATCATTGTGAGGTTGCATAATCCCTTCTTTATCTTCTTCGCTGAAATGTAAGACTGCCTCCATTGCGTAATCTCGAGTGCGCTTTTTCCGGGTGATAGATATCTTAGTGCGCTTTAGTATCGGACCTTGGGGCGCATCTACCCCGCCAATAATCATATTAATCTTGTGCTGCGGCTCCTCCTGGTTCGCTTGCTTATTCCTGTTCCCATAATGATTTTTGGCTCAATCGCTCAAAAACTCCCGAAGATGCCCATTTTCAAGCAGCCGGGCCACCTCCTCTCTTAACTGTCGACAATCTTATGTCCTGTGACCGTGTGTACCATGATATTTGCATATCAAATTGGGGTCTCTTCAGGCAGGATCGGATTGTAACGGTCGAGGCCACTTAGTGTCCTTGATACGACCGATGGTTGATATGAGAGCAGCCGCATCGACGTTGAAGTTATACTCCGATAATCACGGTGCTTCTCGATGACCGGGGGTTCTCTCGAAGTTGTTTCTCATCATGGGTCCTTGGTTGTTCCGACTATGATCGTTCCTTCTTTCGCGTCTTCGGGAGTCCTGCCTTGCTGGAGTGACTTTCCTGTCCCCGGGATATGGTCGATGCCGATCTCTGCTCAATCTCGGTTCCCGATGAATATCCTTTCGAACCCTATCATGAGTTCTGATGGGGTAAATAGGGCTCCAAGTTGGTCATCCTCGACTCTGATCTTTGACTGGTATTGGTTGTGTATATCCGCCCATGTGACAGCCGGATATTCTATCAAGTTCTATTTAAGTTGCTGTGAAGCCGTTGAACTTCGAGCGTTGAGCCGTTGGGTGAAGGCTTGTATGGCCCAATCGTCAGTGACCGGTGGCAAGTCCATCCGTTCCATCTGAAAACAAGATAGAAATTCCCTAAGCATCTCATTATCTCCTCTTTGATAGCGCCTACATGTGCTTTTACGAAGGAATCTGCAAGCATAGCAAAAGAGTCAATTGGAATTAGGGGATAAGTTGTGATACCAAGCCATTTGACAAGGTTTCTCCGAATTTTTTCAAAAGAATAGACTCGATCTCATCGTCTTCTAAGTCGTTTCCCTTTATGGCGCATGTGTATGCGGTCACATGCTCATTTGGATCGGTTGTCCCGTTGTACTTGGGAATTTCCGGCATGCGAAATTTCTTCGGTATGGGTTTTGGAGCGCCGCTTGACGGGAAGGGTTTCTGCACAAACCTTTTGGAGTCCAAGCCCTTCAATATTGGGGGTGCTCCTGTGATTTGGTCCACCCTCAAATTATATGTCTCCACCTTTTTGTCGTTGGCCTCGATCTTCTTTTCGCCAGTCTCGACTCGTCTGGTTAGTTCCTCGAGCATCTTCATGATCCTGGAGTTCGCCCTCGATCCACCTTCGTCCAGTTCTTCTGCGACTGGTTCATTCTTAGGAATGGTTCCCCGAGAAGGGCCGATCTCAACCTTATTCGATATTTGGCTCCGATTTTGTAGTTGAGCAATGGCCGCTTGCTGGGCTTGCAACATGTTAAAGATCATTCTGAGGTTGATCCCGTCCCCTTCGTCGTTTCGGGGTCCCTGAGTTGTTGATCCGTGTTCTCTACGAACACTGTTTGATGGATCAGTAGTTCGATCTACATCGACCGCCATTTGCGAATTAGCGTCGATCAGAACTTCATCACCGGGTGCTACGTTGTGGTTTCCACCCTGATGATCAAATTCGTTATCGACGTACAGAGGCACAGACTGTGAATGTGACATGGTTGTACTGTAACCTGAATTCAAAGATACTTCACAGAACAAGCGTAAAATAACTTGTGTGACAGAAAACTGTATCAAACGCTCACTATTATCCTTAGCCCCACGGTGGGCGCCAAACTGTTTACCCTTGACTTTGGATAACAATTAAATTTGTACTGGTTTTAAGGATACGTGACTTGGTTTGATACAAATAAGGGATAATAAAGTAAAGACTAAATTCAGTAAATAAATTGAGAAAGAATGCAAACCTCAAGTTAAGAATAGCTTGACCTCAATTGATTTCTTTAAGATGGATAAATATGAACCAAATGAATAGAGAGATAACTAGAGCAGATTACTTTTCTGTATATTGTAGTCGTTGTTGAGATGCCTTTTTCAATTACGCTAACCCTTTATATAGGGAGGGGAGTGACTCTTATACAAGGTAAAAAATCTATTTACAAGGTAAAATATCCCTTGATTTACTGATTTCAATGTCTTTGCTGATTTCCGCCGTGATCCCCGCCGAGATACTTATGTATCACGGGATTTCTAGTCCTTCTGTTATGCAAATCTTATAATTTTACCCTAGGACATTTTATCTAATCGACCTCAACGTTCTCACCTCAGATATCATGGCTTCGAGTTCCGATTCAATGATGCCCGGTCTCGACCTTCGTTCCTTTTTGCCACGACCCCGGCCTATCGAGCAATAATTCTAATCGACACTAGCCGTAGAAATTCGAACCCGATTTCCCTACACAAGCGATCCGAGCTCGACCCCATACAACGTCGAAGAAAGAGAAATTAGGATTAGAATAGGGAGGACATAAGTAATCAGGGGAGGAAGCAGTAAAAGGAGGGACGCAAGAGAGGTGGGAAATGGAGGAGCATTTAAAGCAGAGGAGACAGAGGCGAGGGGGGAGGAGGGTTGTGGAGGAACACATGGAAAAAGATGGGACATAAGGAACCAGGGTGGGCGGTCCGCACGCAAGTGGTGTAGAGATGGCGGTGGAGACCTCGATAGGGAAGAAGGTGAAGGATGTGAGGGTGAGTGGAAAAACAAAATGCACATTGGCGACGGTTGGAAACACGTTCTGATGGCTGCTGCAGTTCTTCCACCTCCTGCTGCTCCATCACAGCAATATTTGAAGCTTTATTGCTCTTTCCCTATAGTAATCGAAATCTCTTTTTGCTGCATTTTTTTACGGACTGATTTCGTTGAGATTTTAAACTTGTTGCAAAAAGAGATTCCGATGCAGCAATATCCTGCTGCATTTATTGCTGGGATTCTAAGTATCCAACCCCCACCACCCTTGCTCTCGTATGTTCTCTGCATTCTATAACTCATATAGTAATAGATATCTCCGCATAACCTATTTTACATGGATATTTGGAAACACATTTTTTTTCCTGTTATATTATCTGCAGCTTAGGTTGCTCGCTCCATCAATTCTTACTATCAGTTCTCTTCCATTATCTCCCTATTCCCTTATCTTAGTCCCATATTATAGAATATTCATCAAACACATTGACACGTTCCTTTTTAGCCTGTGGAAAATTGGCAGGTACCGACCAGTCCCCATTAGAAACTTTTTCTTCTGCTTCCATAATTGCACTATTCGTATATTACATCTTTATTGCTAGCTTGTTTCAAGGATTTGGATTTCTGCTATCGTTTCATTCAACGCAGAACTCGCGAAGATTATGCTTCAGGTACAACCGAAGCATATTGCCAATCACAGAAGCGTTGAGACCACATTTTTTTAAAACATTTCCGTTGAGACCAAAGAAACTATAGATTTGAATTGGAATACAAGTAAACTGAAGAATTATCATCGTTTAACGATATCCATTCACACCTCTTTTATTAGCTTAAGTCATCCAGTAAGAACGTTATCAGGTCGTGTCAGAACAACTCCCCTGAATGAGGTCTAAAATCATGGTATAATAACATGCAGTTCTATCCACCAAGTAGCCACATATTTATTTACCCTAAAAAACGGATAACAATTGAATATATATGTGGTCTTAAGGATATTTAGATTAATTCAATGCACATGATAAAAAGCATTAGATTAAACAGATAAAGGATGTAATAAATTGTCAAACCAATTAAGGGGAGTGATCCCGAACTTAGTAACAGCTTAATGTAATGCCTGCCTTCGATCCCGGGCTCACAACAATGAAGAACTGATGAACAAAACTAAGAACTTTGAATAACAGAGAAAACAAAAATATATTGCCTTGATATGCGTGATACAATGTGTCTAATGAATAGTCAGACTCCCCTTTATATAGTAAGGGAGTTTTACCCTTAGTACAATTCCATAAAAGGTAAAAATCTTCCGTTTTTCTAATCACAGATTTTTCGCCGATACGTATCGAGATGCACGCCTTGACATTTGGCTGGGCGCGAATATCACGGGCCTTGCTAGTCGTGCTCGAATATCTGGTAATGCTCTCCGAAGTTTTGGGATTCGAATTAGACCTGGGGATGTGGCCCCGATTCTTCTGAGGGTAGGTGTTTTGCCCAGTTTCCGACTCGAAGGGCTCCTTGCCCCGATTTTGATTTCTTACGATCATGTCTCTGCTCCGTTTACTCCATCGAGAACTGAAGTGTCCAACAGGCTTGGTTTCACCTGTATATAGATAGTCCCCTGTTGAATACATGAAGCGGTTATCTCGAAGGGAGACCCTCGAAGAGATTCATGCCCGTGGCTTCGACCTATCTGCCGAGATCAAGGTCAAGGCCAAGAAGCTGGCTGAACCCGAGGATGAAGAAGGCTCTAAGGGCTCCGATGAACCCGAAGATGAAGAAGGCACCGACGGCTCAGGTACCGAGGCGGGTTCTGGTGAAGATCGGGCGTAGATGCCTTAGGAATTTTTGTTTGTTTTTGCACCTTGTACATTTATTTTGTTGAGGCCGTTTTCATTGGCCTTTGTAAAGACATTCTGGAATGTATAAAGTTTCTTTCCTTTTGGCTATTTTCAAGTCTATTACCTTTAGCATGCTTTCTACAATTACAAAGATTCAAATGCCTTAGCACGAAATAAAACATAGTAATAAGTTACTTTTCGGAGGTCCGAACAAGACTTGTCCTCGATGCAAGTTTTGTTTGAAACTTATGGGGGCTTAGAGTGACCGGAAGCTTTCCCAAGATGTTTGTTTAAATGTTTTTTAGACTATAATTTTGCCGAGGGTAACCTTTGAACAAGTTTGGAATTTTGTTGAAGGCCTTATGTTTAGATTACGGGCTTCGGACGTCTCCGAATCATTTTTAGGGTGGCCGTAGCCTTTTAGGTTTGGGCACTTCCTAATAGGTTTTGTGCCTTCGGGTTTCAATAACCCAAGCCGTCTGAAATAATTCAGGATGGCAGTCCCCGAGTGGGGTTAACCCTTTAGGTGCGGATAGGGGTGGCCGTTGGGCTCGATAGTTCTCGGGTATGAGTAACCCTTAGGCTCGATACTTTTAAGAAGCAAAGAATGTTTGTTAGCAAAGTGGAAACTGTCTTTCATTTCTGTGTGTAACGTACAAGACTGTATAAAAGCTCGTATTGCGGCCGTTTTGACCTACTCGGGCATGGTTCATTTGACCATTTGGCCCTTACAATGAATCCTAACCACCGAGCCTAGACTGTTCGAGCACAGAGTTTCCTTCCTTGCTAAAAATCATGACCAGAGGGTGATGTCCCTAGTATTCGAGGTCGATCTTCGAGTGAACTCAGATACTGTTGATGCGACCGTTGACTCCAATTTAAAACTGGTCTTCGATTCTAAGTTAGCACAATTTATTGTTGCCTCATTAAAAACCTTACCGAAAAACCCATTTGGGACAAAACCGGTTCAATGGACAAAGAGTATAACGTGTGCTTTCAGGCCTAATCAGCTACATTTTCCTTCGGCTGTTGCATGAATGTGTTAGCCTAAATAAAAGAAAATGAATGATGGCATACCTTAGCAGTAGTATCATTTTAAGTGGGTCACGTTCCAGTTGTTTGGTAGCTGTGTGCCGTTTCCTGCTTCGAGTTTATAAGAACCTTTACCGGTAATCCCGATGACTCGATACGGACCATCCTAGATCGGTCCTAGCTTCCCTATGTTTGGGTTCCGGGTGTTCTGTGTTACTCTTCTTAATACAAAATCCCCGATGTTGAAATATCGTAGGTTTGCTCTTCGATTGTAATATCTTTCTATTCGATGCTTTTGCGCAGCCAGTAAGACTAAAGTTTCCTCGCATCTCTTATCCAGTAGTTCTAAGCTTGTGCTCATGGCCTCGCCGTTAGATTCTTCGATTGTATACCGAAACCTGAGGTTCAGTTCTCCCACTTCGACCGGTATTAGTGCTTCGGCGCCGTAGACCAACGAAAATGGGGTGGCCCCGTTACTGGATTTTGAGGTTGTCCGATATGCCCACAAGACTTCGGGCAGGATTTTCTTCCATTTCCTTTTGGCATCGGCCAACCTTTTCTTAAGGTTTTGAAGGATTGTTTTGTTCGTCGACTCCGCTTGCCCGTTCCCACTAGGATGATAGGATGTTGACAAGATCTTCTTGATCCTATTGTCCTAAAAAAATTTGCTTATTTTGCTGCCAAGTACTGTTTCCCGTTATCACATATAATCTCGGCCGGTATATTGAACCGGCATATGATATGGTCCCAAATGAAGTCGATGACTTCTCTTTCCCGGACCTTCTCGAACGCTTGAGCTTCAACCCATTTAGAGAAATAGTCAGTCATAAATAATATAATTGCTCCTTACCGGGTGCCCACGGTAGGGGACCGACGATGTCTATTCCCCACTTCATGAACGGCCAGCGCGATAGGACCGAGTGTAGTAACTCCCCAGACGATGGATCATTGGTGCGTGCCTCTGGTAGCTGTTGCCTTTTCGCACGAACACCTTCGAATCTTTCTCCATGTCGATCCAATAATAGCTGGCTCTGATTATCTTACGAACCAACGATTCTGCCCCCGAATGGTTTCTGCTGGTGCCGTCGTGAACTTCCCTCAAAACATATACGGTATCTCTCGGCCCTAAGCATATGGCGAGCGGGCCATCAAACGTTCTCCTAAACAGAGTATTATCTTCGGAAGGTTGAACCTGGCCGCCTTCATGCGCAAAGTTCTCAATTCTTTGGGATCCGAAGGCAGCTTCCTGCTCTTCAGGTAATCTATATACTTGTTTCTTATTCCCAGGTTAAACTTGTTGAGTTTATCTTGGGCCTTCGACCACTACCAATTTCATGAGTTGTACGACTGTTCTCGAGCTGAATTTATCGTCAAACTGATGACCCCAAGTTAGCCAGAGCATTGGCTTCGCTATTTTGATCCCAGGGAACATGTTGTAGAGTCCATTCCTTGAATCAATGTAGTGTTACTTGTAGTTTATCCAAGTATCTTCACATTCGTTTCTCTTTCACTTCGAATGTCCTATTGACCTGATTTACCACAAGGAGGGAATCGCATTTAGCTTCGATCAGCCCCCAGGCTTTTAACCAATTCGAGACCTACAATAATGGCCTCATACTCGGCCTCATTGTTAGTCAAATTTAACAGTTCTAATAGATTACCTAACTACGTTACCCATTGGTGGCTTCAACACGATTCTGAGTCCGGACCCTTTTGCGTTTGAGGCACCGTCCGTAAAGAGGGTCAAGATCCCCGAGAAGGTCCTCGAGGTTAGCAACAATTCCTTTTCGACTTCGGGTATTAAGGCCGGCATGAAGTCGGCCACAAAGTCTGAGATTTGATGGCGGTCCGGGTCGATATTCGATATTGCACCCGCTAATTTCAACGGCCCATTTGGTCAATCATCCCGAGAGCTCGGGTTTGTGCATTATGTTCCTCAATGGATAAGTAGTTACGACACATATGAGATGTCATTGAAAAAATGGCCTTAACTTCCTAGAGGCGCTTAGCAAAGCGAGCGCCAATTTCTCCAGGTTAGGATACCTCGTTTCGGCCTTGCCTAGAGTCCTGCTAACATAATATATAGGAAACTGCGTACCTTCTTCTTTCCGAACTAAGACTCCACTTACTGCTATCTCGGATATCGCTAAGTACAGGTACAATTGCTCGTCTGCCTCCGGAGTATGAAGCAAAGGTGGACTCGAAAGGTACCGTTTGAGTTCTTCCAAAGCTTGCTGGCACTACGGGGTCCACGAGAAGTTATTCTTCTTCTTCAATAACGAGAAGAACCGATGGCTCTTATTGGAGGACCTTGAAATAAACCGACCAAGGACGGCTATGCACCCGGTTAGCCTTTGAAAAGCCTTGATATTGTCCACCACATTGATGTCCTCTATAGCTTTGATGTTGTAGGGATTGATCTCGATCCCTCAGTTGGACACCATGAATCCAAGGAACTTCCCGGGTCCAACCCTGAATGCACATTTCTCCTGGTTCAGCTTCATATTGTATTTCTTTAGTATGCTAAAGGTTTCCTGCAAATGGTCCAAATGGTCCTCTGCTCGTAGGGACTTAACTAACACATCGTCAATGTAAACCTCTATTGATTTTCCTATTTGCTCTTCGAACATCCGATTTACTAAGAGTTGGTAAGTGGCACCGGCGTTTTTTAGTCCGAATGGCATTATGTTATAATAATAGGTGCCGCATTTAGTGATGAAGGAAGTCTTTTCTTTGTCGCCCGGGTCCATCCTAATTTGGTTGTACCCGAAATAGGTATCGAGAAAGCTATGTATCTCATGGCCGACCGTCGCATCGATCATGCGATTGATGTTAGGCAAAGGAAAAGAGTCCTTAGGGCATACCTTGTTCAAGTCTTTGTAGTCTACATACATTCTTAATTTATTTCCCTTTTTAGGCACTACTACTGTGTTTTCTAACGAATTCAGTTACTTAAATTCCTGAATGGAACCTATTTTAAGGAGTTTGGATACCTCGTCTTTGATGAATGCATGCTTGACTTCGGACTGAGGCTTCCTCTTCTATTTAACCGGGTAGAACTTCGTATCCAGGCTCAGCTTGTGAGTAGTTATTTCTGGCGGGATCCCTGTCATATCAAGATGGGACCAAGCGAAACTATCTATGTTAGCTATAAGGAATTCAATGAGTTTTTTCCTAAGCTCGGGAGTTAGCCCCGTGCCCAGGTATACCTTTCGATCGGGCAAGTGCTCGACAAGTACGACTTGCTCCAGCTCCTCAACCGTTGACTTGGTGGCACCGGAATCATCAAGGGCTATGAACAACCTAGGGACTCCGTAATCATCATACTCGCCTGTCTCTTGCTTCTCTAGTTCAGTCGGAGTCGGTGTCAGTGATTGCTATTTTGTTTCTTTCCTTGTAACCGAACTCGGGTCCTTTGGTGTTGATAGTGCGAATGTCGGGATCACCTCAGCGACTGTGAACATTTCTTTTTCGGCCGGCTATTCTCCATAAATAGTCTCGATCTGATGTATTGTCGAGGGTACTGCCCTCATGTTGTGAATCCATGGGCTTCCAAATAGAGCATTGTATCTCATATTTCCTTTGATCACGTAGAACTTCGTTTCCTGAATGGTTCCGGCAGGGTTATCTCCCCTTTAGTAGTCTCGCATGCCATGTAAAATCTGTTTAAAACTTGGACTGCAGGCATTATTTGGTCTTGTAGACCCAGCTGTTCTACGACCCTCAATCTGATGATATTGGACGAGCTACCTGGATCGATTAACACACGCTTAACTCGAGATTTAGTACAGATATTCCTAGCGCATCATTATGTGGTTGCACAATGCTTCAGCGTCCTCATCGTTGAAAGATATGGTTCCCTCCAGTGCATAATCTCGAGTCCGTTTTTCCCTTGTAGTGGACACCTTAGTGCGCTTTAACATTGGCCCTTGGGGGACGTCAACTCCACCAATGATCATGTTAATGACGTGCTGAGGCCTCGTGCTTGATCAGCTTGTTGGAGTCCCTATTCCTAAAGTGATTTTTGGCTTGATCACTCAAAAATTCTCGGAGGTGTCCGTTATCGAATAACCGGGCTACTTCTTCTCTCCGTTGTCGATAATCTTTGGTTGTGTGGTCGTGAGTACCATGATACTTATACATTAGGTTAGGGTCCCTTTAGGTAGGATCAGATTGCAATGGTCGAGGCCACTTAGTATCTTTGATGCGTCCGATGGATGATACGATGTCGGTAGTATCGACGCTGAAGTTGTACTCTGATATCCTTGGTGCCTCCCTAGACCTGATGGGTCTAATGAAACCATTCTTGCTCATGAGTCCCCGGTTATTATGACCTCGATCGCTTCTTATTTCACTCCACGCAGGGTTGCACCCATACCCATTACCCCATCGATATCAATTGTATGGTTGATACCGATCTCTGTTCGATCTTGGTTCATGATTGATGGCTCTTTTGGATCTGTCACTAGTTCTGACGGGATAAACGGACCCAAAAGGGGCCCCGAGCTGATCATCTTCGACCCTAATTTTTGACTGGTACCTGTTATGGATGTCGGCCCAAGTCACCGCCGAGTATTATATCCAATTTTGTTTCAAATATTGTGAAGCCAATGAGCATTGAGGGTTGAGTCCTTGGATGAATGCCTGAACGGCCCAATTGCCCGCGACCGGAGGCAGGTCCATCTGTTCCATTTGAAACCTCGACACGTATTCCTTGAGCATCTCTTTATCTGTTTGCTTTACTTTAAAAAGGTCTGACTTCCTGGTCTCGACCTTAATGGCCCCGGCTTGCGCTTTCACAAAGGCATCTTCAAGCATAGCAAATGAGTCAATAGAATTAGGGGGTGAGTTGTGATACCATATCATTTCTCCTTTTGCAAGGTCTCTCCGAACTTTTTCAGCAGAACGGATTCGATTTTGTCATCTTCCAAGTCGTTCCCCTTGATGGCGCATGTGTAGGAGGTCACATGTTCATTTGGATGGTTGTTCTATTGTACTTCAGAATTTCGGGCATACGGAACTTCTTTGGGATCAGCTTCGGAGCTGTGCTCAGAGGGAAAGGCTTTAGAACAAATTTCTTAGAATCCAGGCCCTTCAGTATTTGTGGTGTTCCTAGGATTTGATCGACCCTGGAGTTATAAGTCCCCACTTTTTTATCGTTGGCTTCGATTTTCTTTTCCCCTGATTCCACCCGTTTTGTCAGTTCCTCAAGCATCTTTATTAATTCGGGGTTGGTTCGGGGTTCTGCTTCACTCAAACTTTTTGTGGCCGGTCCATTTCTCCGAGCGTTTTCCCAAGATGGTTCGGGCTTGACTCTACTGGGGGCGCGGCTTTGGTTCTACAACTGGGCTATCACTGCTTGTTGAGCCTGTAACATTTCGAAGATCACCCGCAAGTTGATCCCATCACCTTCGCCGTCGTGTGTACTTCGGGTACTTCGGGGTGAGTAGACAAAGTTTGCTTCGATAGCCACGTGTGAGTTAGCATCGATCGGATCCGCGACTGGGACTCTGTTAGGGTCAACAGGGGGCACCTTGTTGCTGGGCATCACGTTGTTGTTCTCGCCGTGGTGGCCGGACTCGACATCAACGTTCAAATGAGTAGATTGGGAGTTTGACATTTTTAATTTGACATGAAATTAAAAGCTCAAACAACAAGTGTAAAATAGAGTGTGTTATGGAAATTTGTATCAAATTGTTACTATTATCCTTAGCCCCACGGTGGGCGCCAAACTGTTTACCCTAAAAAACAGATATTAATTTTTTGAATTTATTTGTGGTTTTAAGTATATGCGGATTAATTCAATGCAAATGATAAAAAGCGTTAGATTAAACAGATAAAGGATGTAATAAATCGTCAAACCAATTAAGGGGAGTGATCCCAGACTTAGTAACAGCTTAATGTAATGCCTACCTTCGATCCCGGACTCACAACAATGAAGAACTGATAAACAAAAGTAAGAACTTTTAATCACAGTGAAAATAAGAATATATTGCCTTGATATGTGTAATATAATGTGGCTAATGAATAGTGAGACTCCTCTTTATATAGTACGGTTGTTTTACCCTAAGTACAATTCCATAAACAGTAAAAATCTTCCATTTTGCTAATCACAGATTTTCCGTTGATACGTATCGAGATGCACGCCGTGACATCCGACTGGGCGCAGATATCACGGCCCTTTGCTAGCCGTGCTCGATTACCTGGTAATGCTCTCCAAAGTTTTGGGGTTTGAATTGGACCTAGGGGATGTGGCCCTGGTTCTTCCGAGGGCAGGTGTTTTGCCCAGACTCCGACTTGAGGGGCTCCTTGCCCCGATTCCGGTTCTTACGATCATGTCTCTGCTCCATTTACTCCATCGAGAACCGAGGAGCCCAACGGGCTCGGTTTCACCTGTATACAATATTGTAGTACAACTCAAAGTTACTACTATCAGCCATTTATATAAGCAAGAGAAAATGCTAAAACACTACTACAAATAAATTACTTCTCAGCAAACCCCTGCCCGAGTAAAACCACTTCACTGCTTTTTAAGAAAATAAAAAGGTAAAAGTAGGGACAAAGAAAATGCCATAGTCCAGAACAAGGTTTCCTACAACTAATCAGCAGCCATAAAAGGGTCTGTATCACTAAGATCAGCCACTAGTGGTTCCATATCTGCTTGATCTTCATCGTTTGGGGCAAAGTAAGTGGGAAATGGAAGCATTGATATATCTGGTTTCTTGTATGCATAATCTTTGACGAAAACAAATTTACCTTCGGCTCCTGGCACCTGTAAAGGAAGTAACACTAAATCACTGGCATCATACTGAAGAATCCACCTTTCTTACAAGATTAAAACAGTTTTGTTAAGAGTCATATGCAAGAGCTCTAAATGACACCCTGATTTCAAAAAAAAGTTGCAGATTGTCCCTTGTTAGGTAACTAATATTCATTAGAAAGGACACAGGGGGGAGGGTGTTGATTTGCGATTGTTAAACTCCCAACTCCCTCCCCCTCCTCTTTTCTTCTTTTCTGATAAGTTAACAACTCTCTTTTAGTCAAGATAAGTTTGAACGCATAGAACTACATCTGAAAATTGCGCAAGAGAATTATTTTTGAATAACGTGCATACGCTGATAGCTTTATTTTCCACTTGTTTCAAGTTAAAAAGAAACAAAATGGGTCTCAAAATCTTGCCTGGCTTTTGGACCTACATCAAGTTTCTGGCAGTATTAATCTTGTAGATCCAAACATTTTTTACTGTTCGTTGTACTCCACCCATGCGCCCCGACATCTTTTTCCCTTTAAATAATATAAAATAAAAACCTATAAATGTCAGCAGCAGCTTGAAACATTAACTAGATTACACAATAGCATTATCCAAAATTAGCTGTTCATTTATTTCAAAGTGCATGTTTAGCCAAATTAGTTAATCATTGAAACTTTGGGTGAGGGTATCATGAGAGGTGATAGCTCCCAACTAAAAATGTCACAGGTCTTGAGCATACTTTAGACAACATAAAGGTCAAACTCAACGATATGAGGATTTCACGAGCTACTTCTCGAAAGTGGCCCATTGTATATTAGAAATAATCTGGCGACGAGTCGTTTTTGAGATTGCTTACGTACTTAACTTGATCATAGCATATTTTCATGTTACTTGAGCTTCTTTATCCGTAATAAGAGATGATTGGAGCCTTGGGGAAAATTTTGGCACGATGGGTATTTCTGTGCGATTGATATGATTGGCACGATGAGTATTTTCATGCGGTTTGAAATAAGATTGGCCTATTAGTTGTCTCTGTGCGAAAAGAATGGGAGTTAGATTTTTGTTATGATTACTCATGCGTTAGACACATTCATGCACTCTACCTTGGTTCCCATCTATGTTTTCTATTTTGTATGTTACTTTCTCGCCTATGTTCCTTATGTAGTTTACCTCTATGTTCCTACTTGGTCCGTTACTATCATATCTATGTTCCTACCTTGTCTGTCACCGTTCAATCTGTAACGATCCGACCGGTCATTTTGAGCTCTAGCGTGTCGTTCAGCAGTTTGAGACCTCGAGTAGGTTCACTTCATGTTTTATAACTTGTACGCGTAGCCGGAATTAAATTCGGGAAGTTTGGAGTAGATTCGGAAGGAAAATTCCCAATTCAGTAGCTTTAAGTTGGAAGATTTGACTAAGGCTGGACTTTTGAGTAAACGACCTTGAAATGGAGATTTGAGGGTTCCAATAGGTTTGAATGACGATTTCGGACTAGGGCGTATGTTTGGGTTGAGTTCGGGTGGTCTGGGAGCATTTCGGCGCTTATTATTGAAAGTTGGCATTTTGAAAGTTTTAGAATCTTCTAAGTTTTATATAAAGTAGACTTTGGTGTTATCGATGTCTATTTGGGGTTCCGAGCTTTGGAATAGGCTCGTACCGTGATTTATGAGTTATACGTAAAGTTTGGCATCATTCCTAAATGTTTAAGTATGATTCGGACGCGTTCGTCGAAGTTTGAATGTTTGAAAGTTAAAAGAAGGATTTTGGTCGTTGATTCATGGTTTAGATGCTATTAGTGGTGTTTCGAGCCTCTAGATAAGCTTGGGGTAAGGTATTGGAACTAGTTGGCATGATTGGACGGGGTCCCAAGGGCCTAGGGTGTGTTTCAGAATGAGTTCAGACCATTTCTCTATGTTGTGCAGCTGTTGGTTTCTGGTGCCTTTGGTATGCATCGCGATCGCGAAGGTAGGAATGCGTTCGCGAAGGGTTAAGTGGACTAGGTGCATTTTTGTTCATCGCAATTGCGTAAAAGGAGTCACGATCGCGGAGCTGGAGCAAGTTGTTCTTCGGGTTCGCGTGGCTAGAGTCGCGAACGCGATGGGTTGTGGAGGCAGGCATGTATGGGAGAGTTATGCTATTCGATCGCGGAAGGACTCATGCGATCGCGGAAGAAGAATATGCTGAGGCTATGTTTGGCCTTCACATTCGCGATAATGGGCTTGCATTCGTGGAGGCCTGGGCAGGCTGTGCTTCGCGATCGCGAGTAGGACCTCACGTTCGCATAGGGTAATTTCATGGGCGAGGCTATTGGGCCTTCACGATCGCGAGGAGTTTCCGCGATCGTGAAGAAGGGAGTTGCTGGAAGACTTGTTTTATTTCGGATTTTGGTTCATTTCTTCCATTTCTCACATGGTTAGGGTGATTTTTGGAGCTCTTCAACAGGGGATTTTCATAATCTACAACAAGGTAAGTAAATCCCACATATTGTAAGTTAATTACATGAATTCTATTAGGATTTAAACATGAAATGTTATGGACATTGTGGATTTTTGGTAGAAAACCTAGAATTTGATATTTTTGGATTTTGACTACGAAATTGAACATGAAATTATGAATAAATTATATATTTGAATTCGTGGTGTTATGGGTAATGATTATCTTCAAGATTTTCGGAATCCGGGTACGTAGGCCCGAGGGTTGACTTTGTTGACTTTTCGAGCAGAGTTAGGAATTATTATAAATTAATTAATTATGACTATTGGAGTATATTTTTATTGGTTTTCATGTTGTTTGATTAGTTTCGGATCGTTTGGCTTTGAATTGAGGAGTTAGCGAGGCATTGGAGCCTGTTATTGAAACTTCGGAGCGAGTTAAGTCTCCTATCTTACTCTATAAGGGGGAAACTACCCCGTAAGTATTAAAATTATTATGTGCTACTTGTTGTGGGTGCTACGTATGTACGAGTTGATGAGAGTCCGCACGTAGCTAAAAGCGTGTTATGTCCGGATAGACTTAGGACTTTATCATGTAATTTTAAATTATTTGAACTCATTTTGTTAGCTTAATTAAGTGAATTTATACCTGAAATTAAATTTGGAAATATATTAGGCCGAGCTTTATCACCTTGAATTGTTTGGCGAGATATTTGATAAACGTTAAAAATCATGTTTACTTTATGCTGTTGTAAGCACGTGACTCGTAATTCGATAAGTTTCTTCCTTTCTTGTGGGTCGGGCTAAAAGCCTTAGCAGTATATTGAGATGCATCTCTGGTTCGCAACGGTCGACCCTCAGCAGTGTACACACCACTCTGGATGCGGCCGTACGACCTCGGCATAATCATGCGTGATACCGCTAGCAGCCCGGATATTCATGAGATTTCCCTTTTGTTGAGGCTTGGCGTTTATATGATATTCCTTATTCGTTAGAGATTGCATTTGATATTTCTGATCTTTTAAGATAGCATATAAGATTTGAGAGATTTATATCGTCAAAAGAAATGTTGGAGGATTATGCTAGTTACCGATTTACCTCATTATTACTATTGTGCTTTATATCTATTTATGATTTATCATATTGATTTATTAGACAACTAGTAAGTGTCGATGTCGACCCCTCATCACTACTTCTCCGGGGTTAGGCTAGATACTTACTGGGTATGCGTTGATTTATGTACTCATGCTACACTTCTGCACTAAATGTGCAAGATCTGACAGGTCCATTTGGTGGTCATCTTGGCGCGTAGGCGCAACTGCTGAGGAGACTTTATGGTAAGCTGTATTCCAAGCTACGTATCACAGCCCACAGAGTCTCTATCGTATTATTTACCTTATTCTGTCTAATTTACATTCCATACAGATGTTGTATTGTTATTGTACTCCTTAGTAAATGCTCACGCGTTTGTGACATCGGGTTTTGAGATATTCTAGTTGATGTATACGAATTTGCATATTATTATCACCTTTTATTTTTATGCCTTACTAATTATGTATATACCCATGATTTTAAATGCCTAAATTTATTTACTTAATAAAATTTATGATTTCAAAAGTAATAAAATGAACAATTGACATGATAGTTCATCGTTGGCTTGCTTAACAGTGACGTTGGGCACCATCATGCCCTATAGTGAGTTTGGGTCGTGACAACATCTATACTTTTACTTGATTTACTACTGCTACATGTCCTTACTTAATTCATGCCTTTACTTGTTACTAGCCTTTACATGTTACATACCCTTATTTATGCTATGCGGCGCCTTCCTGAGGTTCTTTGGAAGAGCAACGTAAGGCTAAGAAATCGATGTCAGTACGATTGCTGTCCGCCAACTGAGGTCCTCTCTGTATGCTAGACTAGATTGTCAGTGCCGTACGGGAAAACCAATGTCGTGAGCAACTGAGAACAGAAAAGAGAATTGAGAATGAAAGAAAGCTTGATTGCATAAATGAAAGCTATTACAGAAAAGCTACGCGGTGTCCAGGGGGAGAGACACCATTACAAAGAATTATTTGCTTGCTAGAAAGTTTTGAATTCTTGATCCCCCCTAATAATGCTTAAAATAAATAAACCAAAGTTACATGACTTTACCTAAGGAAGCTGTAGGGCCATACTAAAAGAAAATGAAGTAAATCTACTCTATATTTACAATGAAAAGGACTTAGTCTTCTACAAGGTAGAAACAAGTCCATTTGCAGCAACTTTGTCATTAGCATCAGGGTCCGCGCGCGACGTTGTCTGCGCGCGCGGCACTGTGGTAGTCCGCCTGTGGCTGGGCGCTGGTGCTGGTTATCAGTGGGCGACAGAGGCGCCTGTGCGCTTGTCACTTAGAGCTGCCAAGACCACGAGGCCGACCGTGGCGCTGGGAGACTTGCCAGGACACCACGGGGCGTGTCCAAGGGGTCATGGGGCATGGCTGGAAAGCCGCCCATGACATTCTCCCCCACCTAAGTTGGCGACGTCCTCCATGCCTTACTTGCAAGTTAGTCGTCAATTAGGCTCTTGTAGGCTTTGAAGTTTGTCCCCCTCTCCCAAGTATTCTCCTCTACATCACATCCCTGCCATTTCACCAAGAACTCTTGGTGATCTTTCCTTGAGGCATGAATCACTCTATCATCAAGAATAGCTTCAGTACACCTTTTCCCGGTTGAATTGGGGCCTCGAATACTGGGTATTGTGAGTTGGATCCGTGAGGGATCCTCCGTATCTTCCCGAAAAGGTTTCAGGAGACAGACATGGAAGACGGGATGAATTTTCGACCAAGCTGGGTTATCCACCCAGTATGCAACTTTCTCAGTGCGCCTTTCAATGGACAAAGGTCCAATATATTTTTGCAATAGGCAAGGGTCATGGGCTCCCGCAAACAAGTACCTCTTTGGGATTTTGACCATCACTTTGTCTCCTACCTGATACGTAACAAAGCGACGATTTTGATCAGCATGCCTCTTCATCCGCTTTTGGGCTTTGACAAGATAGCCCCGCACTATCTCCAAATTCCGCTTCCATTCTCTTGAGAAGCTTGCAGCTCGAAGAGGTTTTGACATGTTTGGTGCATTCACAGTATGTGGGAGTAGCAATTGCTGTCTGGTAACAATTTCAAAAGCGCTCTTGTTGGTACTAGAGTTCTTTTGTTAATTGAAACACAACTGAGCAGTATCCAAAAGCTTCACCCAGTTCTTCTGCAATCCAGTTACAAAGTGGCGGAGATATTCCTCCAACATGCCATTGAACCGCTCCGTCTGGCCATCAGATTGCGGATGAAAACTTGAACTATGGCTTAATTTTGACCCAAGACACTTAAAGAGTTAAGTCCAAAAGTTTCTAGTGAAGCGCGAGTCGCGATCACTAACGATGTCTTTGAGCAGGCCCCAATATTTGACGACATGAGAGAAGACGAGTCGAGCTAAATCTTCTGCTGATATATATTGTGGGGCTGCTATAAAGGTGACATACTTGGAAAATCGATCCACCACAACCAAGATAGTTGTGAGATCCTCGACCTTGGGCAATCTGGTGATGAAATCCAGGGAAACTCTTTCCCAAGGTCTCTTTGGGACAGCCAGTGGTTCCAAGAGTCATGCTTGTGTCATACGGTCCGACTTGTCCTTTTGGCACACTATACAAGTCTTCACATACTGAGTGATGTCATCGGCCATTTGAGGCGAATAATATGCACAGCGAAGTAATGCCATGGTGTGTTCTTTACCAGGATGACCAGCCCACAAAGTGTCGTGGCATTCTGCCAAAAGGGTCCTTCGCAAATCTCCTCCTTTGGGAACATAAAGTCGGTTTCCTTTCACTTTCAGGAAACCATCTTCTGTGTATAACTGGCGAGTCTTGCCTTGTTCTACCAAATTAACCAAATACTGTGCCGCAGGATCCTTGATGAGTAGACCCTGTATCTGGTCTTTTATGGTGGTAGCTACTTCGCTCCCCTTAGGGTGGCGAGTATACACACTGATGCTAGATCCACTCTCCGACTGAAAGCATCAGCAACATGATTAGTCTTCCCACTACGGTACTCTAGGCTGAAGTGAAATTCTGCTAGGAGTTCCTGCCACCTGGCCTGTCGACCATTTAGCTTCAGTTGAGTCATGAAATGGCTAACAGCCGTGTTGTCTGTCTTGACCACGAACGGGGTTCCCAGCAGATAATTCCTCCAAAGGCGTAGGCAATGAAGGACAGCCAATAATTCTCTCTCGTGGGCGGCATAGCGCCGCTCTGCATCCTTCAGCTTCTGGCTCTTGTATGTTACAAGATGCCCTTTTTGTAGCAAGAATCCACCAAGTGCATAATCGGAGGCATCCGTTTGTACCTCGAATGGCTTGGACAAATCAGGGAGGGCCAAGACGGGGCGACTAGACATAGCCGCTTTCAATGCGTTGAAGGCCTCCGCTCGCCTGGGTCCCCAATTCGAAGGTGTGACCTTCTTGAGAAGTTCTGTTAGTGGTACATCGATGAGGGAGTAATTCTTCACAAAACAGCGATATCCTTAGGCGGCGGCCAATCTGTGATAGCCTGAATCTTTTGTTGGTCCATCTTGATCCGTCCTTCCTCAATGACATGCCCGAGGAAGTCGATATGTTTTTGAGAAGAGGAGCATTTGGACAGCTTCGCATATAATTCGTGCTACCGCAATCGTGTTAGGACCTTCCGCAAGTGCTTCAGATGTTCTTCCGGTGTCTGGCTATATACAACAATGTCATCCAAGTAGACCATCACGAATTCGTCAATGTATTCCCGAAAGACTTGGTTCATCAGGGTGCAAAATGTGGCTGGTGCCATGTATCTTCAGGGTGATGCTAAACTCTGGTGGCGGGTGAAATATGAAGCCATCAGGGCCGGTGAAGATACTCTCGACACATAGGCGAAAATAAAGGCCGCCATACGCCTATAGTTCTTCCCCGCCCATGACATTTGTTGCGTGATTTACTTATGATGTACTTTCAAGGTTTTGCACCTTTAAAGCACAAAGAAGAGAGAAAAACAAAAGCAACCCGCTAAAGTTTTTCACAAAACCAGCGAAAACGTTCTTCAAACTCACTTTAGAAAAATGTAAGATGAAAAGAAACATCACTCACACGTTTCTATATCCCACAAGAATGCAAGAAGCATTGAATAAACGAAGAAGAGGAAACAAAAGAGTCAATCACGTTTTTGAAGCTAACGCTCAAAGAAACCATTCACTCCCCCTTTATTTTCAGCATATTGAGCCCTTTAGATAGGCCTTACAATGAGTAACATTGATGAGGTTAAGAAAGATTAATTCTAATTAAACTAGAATAGAATAAAGTTAAGAAAAGCCTATTCTAACTAAAATAAGAAAAGGAATTCTAGAAAGGAAGGGATACCAACTAACAATCCTAGTTTGGTTAGAACTAAAAATATAATCCTACTAAATCAAGAATTAAAGTACTAAGAAACAAGAAATAAGAAATTTTAATCTTTAAGAAAAAGAAGTCCTAATCTTGGATAAATTCTTGGACTTATTGAATTTATGGATTCTTGACCTTCTTGATTTTGCATTATTCTCCCCTGGTTGAAAAAGACTCATCCTCGAGTCTGACCGCTTCCATAGATGGCGCAAGATTTGCTATAGTAAAGAATGGAAACCCGATACTCATCAGGTTTTAAATTACATTTTACTAGCTTATCATAGAGCTTTTTCGCGTTGTAAGAAAACTTAGCATGTGGTAGAACGAAATCGCACTTTCTAAGTTTCAACTTTCTACCAAGCCTTCTCCATGTAATCTTTCTAGTTGATTCTCAAAGCTTACGATATGAAGTTATTAATGTCAGAACTTCGTGAAATTTAGCCAACTCCATGTCTAGCTTTAAATTACACATATAGATCAACGCTTTTCTTGAAGTTGCGTCAATTGCTATGCTTGTACACCAACAGTCACTTTGATGATGGCCACATATATTTATGAGGTGAAGACATCTTTTTTCTCCAACATACCTCAAACTCTCCATTATCCACTCCTTTTTTTGGTAATCCTTCCTTTTATTCATGCATATTTTTATGGACATTAGGATTAACACAATATGCTGATTTGTTTGGAATGATAGAGTCAACAATCAAATCAACATTGTGTTGAGCATCTCTAGAAGGAATAAAGTCAATGACACTCAAGGTTGGATACTCAAAAGGATCGTCATAAATTGTGGTGGTAAATCCTCAACTTGTGGACCCAATGCATGTTCCTCATCACTTTGATAATGCTCTTTGTCAGTTTTGTCCTCTTCACGCCCTTGATTATCTAAATATTTATCATATTGGGCAATGGTGCCTTGGTACTCTTGTGCCTTGGTTAGTTTCAACCTCTTCAACTCTTTGCGATTGAATTGGTGGATATCGAACTGCTAAACGTGGCAGTAGCATTGGCATGTTATGTAGTAGTGGAGGTTTTGTCAGATTTTGTAGCTGATTTTGAAGCACCAAACCTTCAACCAATTCTTTCATATGCATCATGGATTCCCAAAAGCTATCAAGTTGCACTTTAATTTCTTTACTATTTCATTCAAGGACTCTAGTTCTTAATTTTTTAATTTTAAATCAATTAGAGAAAATCCCGAACTTGCTACTTGCTAGTCTGGTGACGTGATGAATAAGATAGCAAACCAATATTTTGGACATGGAACCTATGATCTGATACCAAATTGATGTACTTTCAAGGTTTTTCACCTCTCAAGCACAAAGAAGAGAGAAAAACAAAAGCACCCCACTAAAGTTTTTCACAAAACTAGCAAAAGTGTTCTTCTAACTCACGTTAGAAGAATGTAAGATGAAAATAACCTCACCCACACATTCCTTAATCCCACAGTATTGCAAGAAGCATTGAATAAGCGAAGAAGAGGAAATAAAAGAGTCAATCACATTTTTGAAGCTACTCAAAGAAACTAATCACCCCCCTTTATTTTCAGCATATTGAGCTGTTTAAATAGGCCTTACAATGAGTAACATTGATGAAGTTAAAGAAAACTAATTCTAATTGAACTGGAACAAAATAAAGTTAAGAATAGCCTATTCTAACTGAAATAGAAAAAGTAATTCTAGTAAGGATGGGATACCAACTAACAATTCTAGTTTGATTAGAACTACAAATATAATCCCATCAAAACAAGAATTAAAGTACTAAGAAACAAGAAATAGAAAATCTTAATCTTTAAGGAATCTTTGATAAATTATTGGACTTATTGAATTTCTTGAATTCTTGGCTTTCTTGGTTTTGCATTATTCTCCCCTAGTTGAAAAAGATTCGTCCTCGAGTCTAACCGCTTCCATAGATGGCGCAAGATTTGCTATAGTAAAGAATGGAGACCCAAAATGGAGACCCAATGCTCACCAGGTTTCAATTTACATTTTGCAAGCTTATCATAGAGCTTTTTCGTGTTGTAAGAAAACTTAGCATGTGGTTGAACTAAATCTCACTTTTTTAGTTTCAACTTTCTACCAAGCTTTCTCTATGTAATCTTTCTAGTTGACTCTCAAAGCTTACGATATGAAATTATTAATGGTAGAACTTCATGAAACTTAGCCAACTCCGTGACTAGCTTGGAACTAAGCATAGATCTCAATGCTCTTCTTGAGACTGCATCAATTGCTATGCTTGAACACTAACAGTCAATTTGATGATGGCCATATATATATATATTTATGAGGTGAAGACATCTTGTTTCTCCAAAATACCTCAAATTCTCCATTATCCACTCCCTTTTTTGTAATCCTTCCTCTTGTTCATGCATATTTTTATGGACATTAGGATTTTGTTTGGAATGATAGAGTCAACAACCAAGTCAATATTATGTTGAGCATCTCTAGAAGGCGTAAAGTCAATGACACTCTAGGTTGGATACTCAAATGGATCGTCACAAATTATAGTGGTAAATCTTCAACTTGTGGACCCAATGCATGTTCCTCATCACTTTGATTATGCTCTTTGTCAATTTCATCCTCTTCACGCCCTTGATTATCTAAATATTTATCATATTGGGCAATGGTGCCTTGGTACTCTTGTGCCTTGGTCGGCTTCAACCTCTTCAACTCTTTGCGATTGAATTGGTGGATATGGAACTGCTAGATGTGGCGGTAGCACTGCCATGTTATGTGGTAGTGGAGATTGTAGGCGTTGTGGCAAATTTGATAACTGATTTTGAAGCACCAAACCTTCAACCAATTTAGTCATATGCCTCATGGATTCCGTCAAGCTATCTAGCTGCACTTAAATTTCTTCATTATCTCGTTCCAGGACTCTAGTTCTTAATTTCTTAATTTTAAATTCCAAATCGATTTAGAATCCCGAACTTACTACTTGCTTGTCTGGTGATATGATGAATAAGATAGCAAACCAAGAATTCAGACGTGGAACCTATGATCTGATACCAAATTGATATACTTTCAAGGTTTTGCATCCCACAAGCACAAAGAAGAAAGAAAAAAACCCCACTAAAATTTTTCACAAAACTAGCGAAAGCGTTCTTTAATCTCACGTTAGAAGATGAATGTAAGATGGAAAAAAATCTCACTCACACGTTCCTCAATCCCACAAGATTGCAAGAAGTTATGAATAAGCGAAGAAGAGGAAACAAAAGAGTCAATCATGTTTTTGAAGCTAACGCTCAAAGAAACTAATCTCCCCCCTTTATTTTCAGCATATTAAGCCCTTTAAATATGTCCTACAATGGGTAAAATTGATGAGATTAAAGAAAATTAATCCTAATTGAACTAGAATAAAATAAAGTTAAGAAAAGCCTATTCTAAGTAAAATAGGAAAAAGAATTCTAGTAAGGATGAGATACCAACTACTAATCCTAGTTTGATTAGAACTACAAATATAATCCTACTAATACCAGAATTAAAGTAATAGGAAACAAGAAATATGAAATTTTAATCTTTAAGGAAAAGAAATCCTAATCGTGGATAAATTCTTGGACTTATTGAATTTCTTGGATTCCTAGCCTTTTTTATTTTGCATCATCTTATTAAATGCCTTAAACTGTTACTTGGATTCACTTACTAAATGCCTTCACTTACTATATGCCTTTACCTACTACATGTCTCTACTAGTTATATGATTTCACTTATTAAATGCCTCTAGTTGATACCTATTTTTACTTGCCATACACATTTACTCGTTTTATGTCCTACTCTTCTATGATTAATCGGATTGGGTGACTTTTAGATTGGTTGTGTGTTTATGCATAGTAAAAGCCTTGTAATCATATATGAGAGACTAGCTCTTGGGTACTGGGTTGCTCATCTTACTTTGTTTGAGTTTGTATTTCCTAGTTGAATTCCGCGTTTTTGGTTTCCCGGTGTTACGTTGTACACTTTCCCGTGTTTGGTTGTTTTTGAATAATTTCATATGAACTAATATATATTTGGATCGGGTTGCATTCTGCAACAATCAATATATATATATAGTTTGGGTTGCACGCTGCAATAATATTATTATTGTGGATCGTATGTGGATCGAATTGTATGTCGTAACAGTATCTTTTATATATATATATATATATATATATATATGTATATATATATGTATATATATATATGTATGACGCAACAGTATAAGTATTGATATGTGGATTGAATTATGCGCCACAACGAAAAAGATAAATTATGGTTATTCTTGGTTGTTATACTCTGCCACTGTGTTGTGTTGTATGACTATGATGTGATGATATTTTGGGGCCCTCTCTTATTTATTTCTTGTTCTGTTTATTATGTAGTTATTCATTTCTCTTCTCATTATTGCTTCTCTACTTATCATCTATATAGGTAAAAATAATAAGTGAGTATCTTTTAGCTTAAAACCTCGTCACTAATTTACTGAGGTCAGTCAAGATAGTTACTAGGTACATGGAGTCGATTGTACTCATAATATACTTCTACACCTTGCGTGCAAATCTTGGGGCTGAGTAGCAGTAGGAGACGAAGCCTTGCATTAAAGACGTACCAACATTCCAGATTCAAGCTACCTCTTGTTCATGGTAGTTTAGAGCTTCATTTCTATTTATGTAAACTTTAAATAGATATTGTATTTATTCGTCATATCGGCTTTGTAAATCTAAATTATAGTTGCTCCTGACTTGTACAATTCAGTCAGTTTTGTTCCTTATTATTAAGGATCATTCACTTGAGTTACCTTATTCTATATTTGCCTTACCTAGTACTGGGTTAGGTTCTATCATGACTAAGTTAATTTTGGGTCATGACATTGACGCACTTCACTTGGTCCAGGTCTCGGGGCCTCTTCACTCGCACCTTGGCGATCCTATACAACTTCTTATCCCGCCAATTTTGTCGATTTAACCGCTAACTTCGCTTCATCTTCGTCGTCTTATACCCTCCCTATCCGTTCTCTTTTCCTGCTCGTCTTTGCTGTCCACTAACTTTGTATAAGCAACCCTCTTGGCTTCCACTTTCCCTTGAACGTCTCCGTTCCACCACCAATCCCCTGGATGTCCATTAAAGTTACCCCTGGAGATCTACAACACCTCTCTAGTCACTTCCCTAATGCAATTATTTGTCCTACCCCACATACAGTTTGCATTCCCACTACTCCCCAAGACCCCATCGCCATCAATTTCTCCCCATCTCCTGAGCTCTACATTATACGAAACCCTTTTCTTCCTCTTCCCCTTAATCTCTAAATCCATTGCTAAGAGCCTATGTTAGGTTATAAGGTTCTCACTCAACATAACCTTGTAGTCCTTGCATAGACCTCTATTACACTTTCTAAAAAGCAAGTAATCTATCTGAGTCTTAGCCATCGTATCTGAGTTCCCTATCTACTAGAATGCTTACTCCATTCCTATTCCTCGAGCCTCCCGATTACCAAAATTTATACCTATCAACGTTTCTTGTCTTAGTTCCCACTCATTTTGTCTCCTGGACACAAGCTATATTGATCTTCTCCTTGAGAATCTTCACCAATTTTATGAACTTCCCTGTCAATGTCCCTATGTTCCAAGATCCAATTCTCAACCTAGAGGCTCCTTTGCCACCCTTGAACCCACCCCCAGCCTCGACCAAGGATATACCCTTAATCTACCATCAACAATAAAAGCTACTCAAACATGTTTAATATAGTCGTGGGTTCACTAAAATTAACACTACAACAATGGGATAGTCTAGAAATTAATGGAAGAACAGTGAACACTAACGGGCCAAAAACGAGAATACAAGACAAGCATAATTTATTTAACAAAATGCAAATTAAACAAATTTATTGAAAAACAATGCAGATAAATAACTGAATTTAAGGCATGAAAGCAAGGATAGATAGCACCTCTTTTTATCGACTTCCTCCCTTTCTTGCTTGCTGCTTAACGTACCTCGATTTGGTGTCACATAGACCTCGATCATTACGGTAATAGACGACGAAGATGGTCATGATTCGGCCAGATCCTGGAGGGACGAAAAAGAAAAGGGATAAGAAAGAAAAAAAGGGTGGCGTACGGGGTCATCAGATTCTGGTTAGCCAGGACGACAGTGCGACGGTGATGAAGAGAGGGGAGATAGAGGCTGGAGAGGGGTGAGAGAGAGAGGGGTGAGAATAGGGAGAAAGAGAAAGTAGAACAAACCTGCTTATGGTGAGGAAGCGGTAATTGTCGCGGCGGTTGGTTCCGAGATCATTGGACTACACCGTGGAGAGAGAGAGAGAGAGAGTGATACGGTGGGGAAGCCGTGGAAGTTCAAATAACGTAACCAATAATCAAGGGCATGTAAATAACGAAATCCAAACTTAAATCATTCAATTTTTTCTCATCCATCAATTTTTTTATTTTTTTATAAATGTGATTTACGAGTCAGCTTGTGCTCGCCTCGACTAATTCCACGAAATACCAATCACCTTCCACCAACAACAGGTACCACATAACTCTATCTACGAAGGCTTAGACAGATGAGAAGAAATCACCAAATGTTTTAGTGTTACCTAGGATTTGAACCTAAGACCTCATGGTTTTTAACCGACTTTAATGACAACTAGGCCATACCCTTGTGTGCCCTCGTCCAACAATAAAAAATCAAAAGGTAAAAGAAAATCATATAAGACTAGGCCTTGAAGAGGATACCATTTACAGAATCAAAGTTGCTCGAATACATGTACGAACACCTGATATGAGTGCAGATCGGGAAGAGATTCATTATCAACTACATCTTATGATCTGGGGATATTAACATGAGTATTGGTAGTGGATATTATATATATAATCATAAAAATTACTATAATTTTTTGGTGGGGACTCAATTAAACCCTTTTGCCACCACTGCTTTAATGCACACCCAAGGAACTAGGGAAATCTATCAGCCTATCTGCCTCCTTTACATCCAAAAATTGACATCTATGAGTCTATGTGCCTCCTTTATATCCAAAAATTACACCAAAAAGTCAAAGTTGAAATATATTTTTTGAGTAAGGTAACACTATATTCATCAGCACCAAGTTGGCACTAGTATCCAAAAGAGAGAGAAAAAAAAGTACAAATTACAGAGGGCCTTGTATACATTTAATTTATACTTTAAAAATATTTTCCCTTTTACCCACAGAAGTTCTCTGATTTCTTTTCTCTTTAAAGCAAGCATCACTCTTCTGCAATGGAAATACATTCTTCCCTCAACATCCATAAGGTGTTAGCTCGTTTCCACTGCTGGAGATAAGCGAAGGGTCACGTAAATAAGGACAATTCCAAACTCAAATTTCAATTTTCCTCCTAGTCCATCAATCAAAAATCAAAGAGGTCCGGAAAATCATACAAAACAAGGCCTCGAAGAGGATGCTATCATATATAAAATCAACGTTGCTATGGACACTCCATATTGTGTGGATCTAGAAGTTTCGTCATTACCTAAATCTTAGGATCCAGGGATACTGATAGGGATAAGGTAACTGTGTACTAATCATAAAAATTTCGGCGAAGGAAATTCAATTGAACCCGCTTGCCTCCACCTAGCTCTGCCACTGCTTTACTGCACATCTAAGGAACTAAAGAAATCTAACAGCATATCTGCTCCTTTACATCCAAAAAGAAAGTTGTCTGATTTCTTTTCTTCCAACCAAATAACTGCTGGTATGGAAGACCATATAGCCATGTTGTCCCTCAATACTCTCATGTGACAGCTGCTGATAAACTCCAGTCTTGACTGTGGCATGCTCCAAATAATGCTTAAGGTGTTGAAGAACACACTCTACAAACTTTAACAATTTCAGATCCTTTATCTGAAGAACCCCCAATATTATCTAGAGCTTATTTTCACTTTCTCTAATCAATATTTACAAATTGCAAGCGACTCATAAGAATTTGACAATGAGCACGAATTTGATTTCACATTATGGAGGAAGCAATAGAGGAGGAGGGGAGAACAAACTTTCTTCTGCCAAAATGACTACACAAGTTATCACTCAAATATTGTTTATACTTTTACTGAAGCATCATCTAGTTATTAGTTTACAAGATTTACTTTTCCTCAAATAAGTAATCACTAGTTGCGATTAGATAATAAATTTACTTACATATCATGTTTAAACAATTAAAGTGATATACCAAGTATGTAATAGCATACACAATTAGCTATAAGTAGACCAAACGGGACATGTCGCAAGTGACAGCTTGTTTAATTATGAAAATGGAACTCATGCACTGTAATTTACTATATAAAACGAGAGAGACAATAACTACCTTTCCGGGAGCATCTCTTTGACCAGTCGAACCAATACTTCTGTGGGATAATGAAGCATCATATGATGCAGGCATACCTTTAAAACCCCATCTTTACATGAAATTCCTTCGTACCGTTCATGTATAGGGTAAAATATGATATGACACGTGGTCGTCTAAAGGGAGGACACGTGAAATCCAAAAATGGAATGACCGAAGACCGAGCACAACCATTTTGCTTTCCACTGAAAAGGATAACGTTCATAAAGGTGTGTTAAATACTCTGCGCCCGGTAACAATTAATAGGGAATATTCTGCAGCATTAAGAGCGACAGTTCGTTATAGAGAATTTAGCATTTATGTTCACCGTTAGGTCTTCATCAATGACTCTCATAATTGACATTAAAGGAGAACATGATCCTTGGATTTCCTTCTCTAGACATAGCTATAAATAGTGAACTCAGTTATCATTGTAAAGGGCACAAATTTTCTAGCTACACTTACACTCTATTCTATACAAAGCTTTATATAATTTTACTTTCTTGCTTTTTGACCTCATCATCGCTGTGCCCGGAAGCACTGTCCCAGAATTGTCATCTCTGCTATTTTCATCTATATTTCAAGGCTAAGTATTATACATTTCTTCAATTATTGTATTATTTCAAGATCAAATTAATTCACTTGTCTAGAAATCACGTATAAATTCAACTCTACCATTTTACGAGTAAACAGTTTGGCAGCCACCGTGGGGCCTAGACAGCCGTGGAATTAAATTGATCCTTGCTTTTTTTACTAATGTGTTTTGTGATGCAATATTAAATGCGAAAACAAGAAAATTAAAGGCAGAAGCAAGACGCTCTATGAATTATCAAGACAACAACTAGGAACTAGTCTACTTACCTTCTTGATGAAATCAAGGAGTACCTATACTATACGAACGACCCTCAAGATAACGATGATCTTGCAAATTGTTCGATCAAACAAAGGAACAAGTTCAATTTTGAATGAGACAAAAATTGGACAAGTTAAAGTCACACGTTTGGAAGCACAAAGGCTTGGCTTAAATTTCTTTGTAAAATTGATGTAAGGTACTGAAAATAATGTAGTCTTTAGGCTTATATAGAATTAGCCTTTACCTAAATCAAATAGGAAAAGAATAACTAGTTAACCTAAATCAACTAGGAAACAAATAACTAATAAAAAGGCCACAATTTGGCTAAGTTTAAGAACTAGTCACGCAGGACTCCAAAACAAGTAAGAATTAATGTCTTCCATAACTACACAACATTCTCAACACAGTAACATACATCACACGCCAAACGCTTGGCTCTTCTTCACCATCAAATATGCATCATGAAGCTCTTTAGGTTGACTTCTCATGAATGGTCTTGAAGGTTTAAACGTATCATGATCAGTTTGACCTACATCATCCTCCCCTTCTTGGGAAGATTTCGTCCTCGAAATCGAACCTTCTTCATCTTTCAAAGCAACACAAGGAGTCAAGTTAGTGACATTGAACGTCTTAGACACAGCATAATCGTCAGGCAGATCTATGACATAAGCATTATTATTGATCTTTTGCAACACTTGAAATGGTCCATCTCCTCGCGGAGCCAACTTCCCTTTCCTATGGTTCATAAATCTTTTCTTTCGGAAGTGCACCCAAACCCAGTCACCTTTCTTTAAGTCCAGCTTTTTCCTTCCTTTATTCTTCTTGACCGCTACCTTTTCATATGTATCCTCCAAAGTTTTCCTCACCTTAGCATGCAATTCGAGCAACGCAGCTGCCCGATTTTCTCCATCAACGCTAATAACTGCATCTCTCGGCAAAGGAACAAGATCAAGTGGTATCAAAGGATTAAAACCATAAACACATTCAAATGGAGTAATGCTAGTCATGCGATGAACAGTTCTATTATATGCAAACTCCATAATAGGCAATCGGTCAGCCCAAGTGCCGGACTTCCCTTTGGTCAAAGCTCGAAGAAGAGCTCCCAAGGTACGATTAACAACCTCAATTTGACCGTTAGTCTGTGGATGATATGATGTAGAAAACAATAGTTTGGTGCCAAGAGCACCCCACAAACACTTCAAAAAGTGACTCAAAAACTTAGCATCCCTACCACTAACAATAGTTCGAGGAACACCATGAAACTTTAACACATTAGCAATGAACAAAAAAACAACATGTTGTGCATCATCAAATTTTTTACAAGGAATGAAATGAGCCATCTTAGAAAACCTATCAACAACAACATAAATGCTATCATGACCACCCCTAGATCGTGGCAGCCCCATCACAAAATCCATCGAAATATCTACCCAAGGACTAGTAGGAACGGGTAAGGGAGTATACAAACCATGATTATTAGACCTAGACTTAGCTTTTCTATACTCAAAACACGCTCCACATATTCTCTCGACATGTCGCCTCATCTTAGGCCAATGGAACTGTTCCCCTAATATAGCTAAAGTCTTGTCTACCCCAAAGTGTCCCATCAAACCCCTACAATGCGCCTCACGCACCAACAACTCTCGCCACGAGGACTCGGGTATACAAACTCTCCCCTTCTTAAAAAGGAACCCATCATGCCACTGATACTTCTCAACTCGTTGCCCACTAGTTATGGCGTCACACATACTCTTAAGTTACTCTCAAAACCCATCAACCTAGATTCTAATGTGATAGCCAAAGCAAACTTCCAAGATAGTGCGTCAGCTACTACATTCTCCTTTCCCTTCTTGTAATGAATCACGTAAGGGAAACTCTCAATGAACTCTATCCACTTGGCATATCGTTTATTTTGTTTCTCTTGACCCCTAAGATGTTTGAGTGGCTCATGATCACTCCTAATTATGAATTCCTTAGGCCATAGGTGATGTTGCCAATTAGCTAAAGCTCTCACGAGGGCATACAACTCTTTGTCGTATGTAAAGTAATTCAAGGCAGCCCCTTCAACTTCTCACTAAAATAGGCAATAGGCTTCCCGTCTTGCATAAGAACACCTCCAATTCCCACCACCGAGGCACACTCAATTTTAAACGCCTTACTAAAATTAGGTAATTGTAACACTGGGGCAGAACTAAGCCTGCGTTTCAACTCTTGGAAGGCACCCTATTGCGGCTAACCCTACACAAAAGGCGTGTCTTTTCTCACCAACTCCGTGAGTGGTGCTGCTATGGTGCTAAAGTCTTTAACAAAGCGTCTGTAGAAACTAGCTAGTCCATGAAAACTTCTAACATGCGAAACAGTAGTTGGAGTAGGCCAATCTCTAATAGCTTCAACCTTAGATTCATCTACTTCAACACCATTAACACTTACAAAAAATCCCAGAAATACAACTTTCTCTACACAAAAGGCACACTTCTTGTAATTAACATATAACTTTTCGGCTCTTAATACTTCAAACACTTGCGTTAAGTGATCCACATGGTCATCTAAACTTCTACTATAAATCAGGATATCATCAAATTAGACAATCACAAACTTATTAAGAAATGGTTTAAGCACAAAATTCATTAATCGCATGAATGTACTAGGTGCGTTGGAGAGACCAAATGGCATCACCAACCATTCATATAGACCAAAATTGGTCTTGAAAGCAGTTTTCCACTCATCACCCTATTTCATACGGATTTGGTGGCAACCGAACCTAAGATCAATCTTAGAAAACACACTTGAACCACATAACTCATATAGCATGTCATCTAACCTAGGGATAGGATGACGATACTTCACCGTTATCTTGTTGACGGCTCGGCAATCAACACACATCCTCCAGGTGCCGTCTTTCTTTGNAACTCCATAATAGGTAATCGGTCAGCCCAAGTGCCGGACTCCCCTTTGGTCAAAGCTCGAAGAAGAGCTCCCAAGGTTCGATTAACAACCTCGGTTTGACCATCAGTCTGTGGATGATGTGATGTAGAAAACAAAAGTTTGGTGCCAAGAGCACCCCACAAACACTTCCAAAAGTGACTCAAAAACTTAGCATCCCTATCACTAACAATAGTTCGAGGCACACCATGCAACTTTAACACATTAGCAATGAACAAAGAAGCAACATGTTGTGCATCATCACATTTTTTACAGGGAATGAAGTGAGCCATCTTAGAAAATCTATCTACAACCACATAGATGATACCATGACCACCTCGAGATCGCGGCATCCCCATCACAAAATCCATCGAAACATCTACTCAAGGACTAGTAGGAACTGGTAAGGGAGTATACAAACCATGATTATTAGACCTAGACTTAGCTCTTTTACACTCAAAACACGCTCCACATACTCTTTTGACATCTCGCCTCATCTTAGGTCAATGGAACTATTCCCCTAATACAGCTAAAGTCTTATCTACCTTAAAGTGTCCCATCAAGCCCCCACAATGCGCCTCACGCACCAACAACTCTCGCCACGAGGACTCGGGTATGCAAACTCTCCCTTTCTTAAAAAGGTACCCTTCATGCCACTGATACTTCTCAACCTACTGCCCACTAGTTATGGCATCGTACACACTCTTAAGTTTAAGGTCATGCTCATACATAGACTTAATACTCTCAAAACCCATCAACCTAGATGCTAACGTGATAGCCAAAGCAAACTTCCTAGATAGTGCGTCGGCTACTACATTCTCCTTTCCTTTCTTGTAATGAATCACGTAAGAGAAACTCTAAATGAACTCTACCCACTTGGCATGTCGTTTATTTAGTTTCTTTTGACCTCTAAGATATTTGAGTGACTCATGATCACTCCTAATTACAAATTCCTCGGGCCATAGGTAATGTTGCCAATGAGCTAAAGCTCTCACGAGGGCATATAACTCTTTGTCGTACGTGAGTAATTCAAGGCATCGCCCTTCAACTTCTCACTAAAATAGGCTATAGGCTTCCTATGTTGCATTAGAACACCACCAAGTCCCACCCCTCAGGCGTCACACTCAATTTCAAATGCCTTACTAAAATCAGGAAATTGTAACAATGGGGCAGAACTAAGCCTACATTTCAACTCTTGGAAGGCATCCTCTTGTGGCTCCCCCCACACAAAAGGCACGTGTCTTTTCTCACCAACTCCGTGAGTGGTGCTGCTATGGTGCTAAAGTCTTTAACAAAGCGTCTGTAGAAACTAGCTAGTCCATGAAAACTTCTAACATGCGAAACAGTAGTTGGAGTAGGCCAATCTCTAATAGCTTCAACCTTAGATTCATCTACTTCAACAGCATTAACACTTACAAAAAATCCCAGAAATACAACTTTCTCTACACAAAAGGCACACTTCTTGTAATTAACATATAACTTTTCGGCTCTTAATACTTCAAACACTTGCGTTAAGTGATCCACATGGTCATCTAAACTTCTACTATAAATCAGGATATCATCAAATTAGACAATCACAAACTTATTAAGAAATGGTTTAAGCACAAAATTCATTAATCGCATGAATGTACTAGGTGCGTTGGAGAGACCAAATGGCATCACCAACCATTCATATAGACCAAAATTGGTCTTGAAAGCAGTTTTCCACTCATCACCCTATTTCATACGGATTTGGTGGCAACCGAACCTAAGATCAATCTTAGAAAACACACTTGAACCACATAACTCATATAGCATGTCATCTAACCTATGGATAGGATGACGATACTTCACCGTTATCTTGTTGACGGCTCGGCAATCAACACACATCCTCTAGGTGCTGTCTTTTTTTGGAAAGAAGATCACGGGTACGGTACACAAACTTAGACTCTCTCAAACTAGCCCCTTAGTCAATAGCTCATCCACTTGTCATTGCAACTCCTTAACATCCTGTGGATTGCTTCAATATGCGGGTTTGTTCGGAATTTGTGACCCCGGAACAAAGTCAATTTGATGTTCTATCCCCCTCAATGGAGGTAGTCCACTCGGCATCTCCTCGGGAAACATGTCCACATATTCCTGCAAAACATCATTAACAACACTAGGCAAGGGGTGAACGTTAGTAGAAACTTCATCGTCACACTCAACCTCACAAACAGAACCATTATGTTCAGGTCTTAAGGTAGAACCATCACTAGTTCTTTCCCTGGCATTCTTCCAAGTACCAGCGGTTCTTTCAAGGTTCTCCACTCGGATACTAAGTGCCTTTGCTTCAGCCCATAGCTCGGCTAAAGTGATGTTGGTCACAACCTTTTCTACTTCCGTAGCCATGTACCTGCAAAAGAAACAACACTAGAAAATGTGTTAAGGTTAGTTAAGAATACTCTCTCTCAATTTTTGAATGACTTTCAGGTTCACTCAAATTTTCGGGTAGGATTTCACACTTGTCTTCAAATTTGGCTTCCTCTAATTGACCAAGTTCCTTAGTGACCTTTCTAGTTCACAAGTTCAATAGTTTTCTTCGGGGTGAGTGAAGTTATGTGACTCGATAGGCGGATAACTTTTTGAGTGAGCACAAGAAGCAAAGAATTATCTACGAAAATGAAAATTCTGAGTTTTAGCACGAGGTCCTACAAGATCAAAGATTAGTAATTACTTAAGTAGAAAATTACCTAAGAATTACTAATTAGAATTAATGTAATCAAGAAAGAATTTCGAAATACAAGAATTAAGGAAATTTTAGAGGCTTTCCTACTCTAGTTTGGAGAAGATCAATTCTCTCTCCTTCCCTCTTAGGAAATTTGGCCCCCCTTCTCCTTTTCCAACCCAAATTCGCCTCCCTTCTCCTTGTCCAACTAGGTTTTCAACTTCTTGAAACTTCTCCCCTTTGGATTAGGAGTTCTTTCCTTCTTGGACTAGAATTAGGGTTTCCTATTCTCCTCCTTTCTCTCCCAATTTCGGCCCTCTCTCCTCTCTCTTTACACATTTACAAGACTTCCAAAACCTATCAAATTATTGTTCAAGAACTTGAAAAATTCAAGGAAGACTTTCCAAGAACGTTTGAGGATTCAAGACCCTCTTCAAGAACAACGTAAAACTCTTCAAGAACTTCAAGATTCTTTAGATACACGTGTATACCTTCAAAAATAACAACTTTGATGTTCAAGAACTTCAAGATTTTTCAAGATTCAATCGTGCACCTTCAAGATTTCAACTAGAGTTTCAAGATTTCAAGATTATCAATTTCTGATGATCAAGAACTTCAATAATCGGTTCAAGAATGTTTATTTAACAATCAATCTTCAAGACTTCAATCCCTATATGATTTAACAACTTCAATCAACAACAATTTTCGGTTTTCTTTCTTCTTTTTTCTTGTCACGTTTTTCTTCTCTCTTTTTTTTTTTATTTTTTATTTTTTATTTTTTATTTTTTATCAAAAACGAAATTAACGAAAGAACCTAAACTAAGGCATGAAGAACATGATTGGGATTGTAGAAACAAACCCGCTCCAAGTTCTGATACCAACTGATGCAATATTAAATGCGGAAACAAGAAAACAAAAGATAGAAGCAAGACACTCTATGAATTATCAAGACAACAAGTAGGAACTAGTCTACTTACCTTCTTGATGAAATCAAGGAGTACCTATACTATACGAACGACCCTCAAGATAACGATGATCTTGCAAATTGTTCGATCAATCAAAGGAACAAGTTCAATTTTGAATCACACCAAAATTGGACAAGTTAAAGTCACACGTTTGGAAGCACAAAGGCTTGGCCGAAATTTCTTTGTAGAATTGATGTAAGGTACTAAAAATAATGTAGTCTTCAGGCTTATATAGAATGAGCCTTTACCTAAATCAAATAGGAAAAGAATAACTAGTTAACCTAAATCAACTAGGAAACAAATAACTAACAAAAATGCCTCAATTTAACTAAGTTTAAGAACTAATCACGAAGGACTCCAAAACAAGTAAGAATTAATGTCTTCCATATCTACACAACAACCCCAACACAGTAACAAACATCACATGCCAAACACTTGGCTCTTCTTCACCATCAATTGTGAATCATGAAGCTCTATAGCTTGACATCTCGTGAATGGTCTTGAAGGTTTAAACGAATCATGATCAGTTTGACCTGCATCATTTTGATTACTTTGTCTTAGAAAATATCACGAAAAATGGTAGATAACACTGTTAACGACACACACAACCCTGAAATTTGAGGGGATCAACCTTATTTCGTGGATTCAGTCAGTGATACTCGCAGTGAAGGGAATGATGCCACGCCGGTGCATGACAGGCGGTACCCCCGACAGGTTTGGAAGACAACTCCCGATGATGCTGATGAGGAGCATGTAGCGGATGCGATGAGGATCCTATGAGAACAACATGCAATCATTCTAGGTCATCTCACGCGACAAGACCAGGTTATGACAGATGAAATAGGCAATATCCGAGGCTTCGAATAATGCAAACAGACGAGATCCAATTCCTCCTGTTGTTCCCACAAACCAAACAATGTAGAGAGTCAATAACAACACTCCTAGTGGTGAAGTTTGCTCCGACGAGGCTGGGGGAGCTGGTATAGTCTCGAAAACAAAAACGATTTAGAGATGAACTTTTACAGTTCATGAGGGAAGTGAATGCTTGCATGGACCAAATCCCGGGTGCGCCATCAGTATTGAAAGGCCCAAACTCAAAGAAGTATGTTCAATTACCGTATAGACCGAGTGCGGCACCCGAACTAATCCCGAAGCGGTTCAAAATGCCTGAAATTCTAAATTATGACGGAACTTCAGACCCACAGGACCATATTACTACCTACACAACGACAGTGAAAGGAAATGATTTCGCTCCTCATGAAATTGAATCTGTGTTGCTAAAGAAATTTGGAGAAACTCTCACGAGGGGAGCTCTAACGTGGTATTCATTATTACCCGAGCATTCCATTGATTCCTTCGAGATGCTCCAGGATTCTTACATTATGGCTCATGCAGGGGCCAGAAAAGTGCAAGCCCGAAAGGGCGACATATTTAGTATCGCACAGTTAGAATCTAAATTATTACGAAAGTTTGTTACTCAGTTCTAAAAAGAAAGAATGTTGCTCCCAACCGTCCCGGATGAATTGGAAGCTGAAGCATTCACCAAAGAGTTGAACCCAAGAAGTTCAAACGCTTGAAAGCTGAGCCTTCTTGAGTTTTAACAACAACTTGGATTGATGTACACAATCGGTACGAGTCAAAGATAAAGATCAAAGATGACCTGGTCGGTTCAACATCATCGGCCAAAGGACGGGAGAAAAGTAGAGAAAAATCAAAGGATGACTACGACGCGGATAGAAGGACTTCGAGGTGCCGATTTTTGCCCTACGAGCGGATCGAAGGCCGTTGCAGAAACTTCCGGGAAGCAAACAAGTTCATCGCTGGCAGAGGGACCAATCATGGTTGAAACTATAGATCACTCCAAGATAACGATATGTCGGGATCTCGGGATCCTTCTTACCCAAAGTTATTGGAATATAACTTCAACGTCAGTATAGTGGAGTTGGTGTCTGATACGCTCAAATTACACTTTAATAAATAGTGTAAAGCGGTCGATGTCAATATAATAACCCAACAAGGTTGGAGTTGAATCCCACAGGGAATAGTTGTGAAAAGGTTACTTGACTAGTGAGTTACTCGACTAAAGTCGTAATTCTATCAAGTTAACCGTAACAAGAGTATGTAATAATGGTAACAAGAGTATGAATTGAGTTTGGTTTGAGGTGATGGCTAATCGATATGTTGAGAATGTAAATAATTTGATTAAAGAAACCAAGGTTGTGTCCCCATTAATGAAGAGTAATGCTACCGGTGTTAATATGATATATTTCTAATGGAAGGTCCTTTTGATATGCAAATGATGTCTAAGTGACTAGCCAATATTTTCCAATAGTTAGGTAGTATTTCCTCTTTATGATTTTTTCAAATATAAAAGAGTTGCAATTAAGAACAATCAATTTATGCCAAATAAAATCTACTTATTCCTAAGTGATTTTATTAAACAAGGTTTAAAGCCTTGAGTCTTTGGTATTTACTTCTATCAAATTCTACCCCACTTTCCCAAGCAAAGCAAGAATTTAATGGCGCTTGTTAATGTTTGCAACCACCAACAATAAATGAAGAATGAGAAGTAAATAAATATCAACCAATCATTATATATATATTCAATGTTAAATACCCATTAACATAACACCCATTTAGGGTCCACAACCTTAGTATTTAAAGTTAGCTACTCATACTAAAATACAAAAACAAGAGAATATTAAATGCCATAAAGCTTAAAAAGTGAAAGATTCTTGACCCAAAAGCTTCCAAAAGAAAGGAATATTAATGCCTTGTAGTGTAGCTTCAAAGTCATACAAGATAGAGCCCACAATACCCCAATAAATCTATTTATATACGGCCAAAAATCGGGACAAAAATCGGACAAAACTGCCCTTTCAGGTTGAATATGCGACCGCATTTCTGTCACATAACAGACATGCGGTCCGCATTTTGGACATGGCCGCATATTGTAACCCTAGTTTTGCCTTCACAGAATTCATGGTTTGCCGTCCGCAATGTAGAAATGCGACCGCATCTTGCATCGCATTTTCTTCCTTTAGTATACTTCATGTTTGATTTGCGGTTACTTCTGCGGCTCGCAAACAAGTTATGCTATCGCAGATGAGAGCGCATTTTTGATGTTGAACTTTGCCCAGAATTCTGTTTTGGTCTGCGATCTCGGTGTGAAATACGCGGCTTGCAAACAGTTTATGCGATCGCAAATGAGACCGCATTTTTGACGTTGAACTTTGCCCAGAAGTCTGTTTTGATCTGCGATCTTGGTGTGAAATATGCGGCTCGCATGTGGATTTTGCGATAGCATATCCACATTTGCGATGCCTTTTTGCTCTTTTCTTGTCTTTTTGTGGCTTTTTGAACTCTTTTCTATGCTCTTAGGTCCTTACGCCTCATACACTGCAAAAATACTAAAATTACATAAGTACAAAAGGGAAATTTCATTTAAAACAAGCTAAAATCTAAGCAATTAGTATCAAAATGTGCCAAAATTCTCCGGCACATCAACACTCCCAACTTAAACTCTTGCTTGTCCTCAAGCAACTAAGATGACACTATCCTATTCTAGACTTTATCTACAAGACATTAAACAATAGTGACCATGGACGGTGTTTGTTGTTAGTATTTCAAGCATGCATCTTCGAGTGTTTTACCCTTCCTGAACCATCGATATATACAAGGAAAACTAATCAACTTGTGAACTTTGAACCTCAGACAACATGACAAAATGCTACCCTCAACTGAGTGCACTTGCGTTTGACTCAAAGACTCAACTTTTGCTTCACCTCACAGTTCATGTGCCCTCACTAGAAAGAAAGTCTCAAAATCAAAATATTTACAATGACAACAAATAGGGACTAATTAACAAATACACTCACTTTCAGAGTTTCAAGTGTTACAACATACCATACCATAGGCTTGCCCTTATTTTGATTTGTCGCTTAATTCTAAGAGCGCTCGGTTGGAGATCCCATAAGGACTTTTTAGGCTTGTAATGTAGGTTTAGGGAAGGGTCAGATAAGCATTTAGATACAAGTGACTACAACCTCCTTGAACACTAATCCCGTTTTCTTTTCTTTTTGCACTTTGTTTCTTTTCAAACCCCATAGCCACATTGGCGTCTAGTCCCCAATATGGAACCACTTTAAATACCTCTTTGATTTTCTTCAAGGTTCTATAATTATATATATATACACATTTTTTTTTTAAATTTGTTTTGGAGCTTGAATAATTTCATATGAACACTTTGAGATATATGCTCCTACACTCAATGTACAACCTTACCCGTTTTCACTTTGACACCACACCCCTAACTTAGGCTTTTAGCCTAATTCTCAATGTTTAAGGAGGAACGTGTTCAAAAGAGGGAATTATTTTACAAAAGGAAAAGGTTTGTAGTGACGTGGCCAAAGAAAAGGTTAAAGGCTCGAATAGGGCACTAGTGATATTATTTATGCAATGGTAGGCTTGAAAGGCTAAAGAAGTTTCTCAAATAAAACAAAGAATGCCTAAGATCATCCCTCCAACCAAGTGTAATTATTATAAGAAAAAAATCAACCGGGCAAGTTATAGATGGCAGAAGCAAACACAAGAATTATCTACACAAAGAACTCACACACATGGCACACAAACTATTTGGTTCGCATAGTTTAAAGCCCTCGAGTCAACATTTGGAAACTCAAAACTTTCATCATATATACATGCATAACTCTAGGTAGATGTAAAGTCACAGAGTGAGCCTCAAGTTCACACAGTTAATCTATATATATATATATATATTGAAAGGGTATAGGCTATGCACAGACACACATGCTTGAGACTAGACAATTACACCAACCCGGTCAACATGTTTCATTCTACTTTCCTGGTTCTACTATTACACCCTTGGAAAAGAACCCGACAAAGAAAAAACAAGGGGAATTCATTGCTAATTACTAAAGATGGACAACTATATATATATATATAATGCACAAGGATAACATAACTTAGGTACAGAAATCACAAAGCACTAATATATACAAAATCACGAACAAAATACACGAGTACATAAGTTTGTTTATAATTTTTCAAAAGTACAGACAAGGCTACCACCCCCAACCAAAAGCATGCATTGTCCCCAATGCATATGAACATAGAGTAGAGTTGAAGGAGCTCCCTGAGGCGCACTAAGCGCTATGGGAGTCGATAGCCAGCTGAGTGAGGGTGAGGTCACCCTCTGATGCTGAAGTGTTTTAGTTTGCGACCAAAATGCGGTCCGCATAGTGAAAATACGACCGCATCTTTGCTGCAAACTTGGCGCAGTGGTTTTTTTTTTTATACTGTGGTATCAGAGCCAGCACATCCTTTCGGAGGGAGGAACAGTTTACCAAATATGTGTGAGTCGTTTCCATCTTCGTCTTCCTTAACTAAAATGAATATGTCACCTACCCTGTACAAAACCCTGTCCAAAAAATATGATTACCTTTACGAAGTAGATATATTACCAGACGAACAAAAAGTGTCTTCCACTGAACTACCCCTCATAAATCCTTACTCAGCCTTCGCCAAAAAATCATTTGCCTCATGGACCCAAATACGTTCCCTTGTCCAACATAGACTAAAAGGAGTCAAAGAATATGTTGCTGCGACAAAACTTGACCAACATCCTATCCTTGCTACCAGAGAAGAATAATTTATCACCCTTCAAATACCAGACGAGTTTCCCAGGCAATGGAGAGAGCATGGGTTTACCCATATCTATTTTGGTGCCATCCGAATTGCTCTCACCTATCACAGAAGAAAAGGTCAGCCGGTGGTAGCTCGACTTTCTCTTCTCGATACCAGATATTTGGAGTACCAACATGCAAACTTGGGTACTGCCGAAGTCAGTTTGAATGCCCGGACTGTTTTCATAACAATCTTTCCAAACTTCAACATGTCTCTTTATGATCCCTACTTAACCAAAGCTCTTAAAATCCAAGTCCAAATCCAAGGAGCCCCTCAGGCCAAAGATTCCATACAAGCTACTCTTCACCACCAAATAGCATGGCGAGTCCAGAATCACGCCATGGATCTCTGTCTTCCAGGAGGAGAAAATGCTCTTCTCCTAAACATTTATGCCACTAAAGGAAATACTATGTGCACCCAAATACCCAGACAAATTTCAAGAGATGAACTTGTCAAAATTCTTCCTGATTCCTGGATCACAAATTATGAAAAGTTAAGAGAA